>CAUOFW020000947.1:2618749-2923694 GCA_963454935.2 Ilex paraguariensis | reverse complement strand
TTTGGTCGAGTCACACGATTGCATGAAAACGAATTGGGTCGGGATTAGCAAGAAGGGTTTAGACTATCCCTCGGGAGAGAGGGGCCCGGTGTTCGGATACGCACTTTCGTTCGTATAAGAGCCCATAAAGTGTGTCGGTGTATGCAGAATCGTTGGTGAAGTCCTTGAATTCCGTGTCGATTGGGTAATCGTTGGTGTAAGTCCATAAATATCCACCCCAAGAAAGACCCAGAGGATTTTAAATAGTCATTGGGTGTGTAACACAAATGGCGGGGGCTTGGAAAGCCCGATTTTGATACTCACTGCATAGCATGGGGTGGAGGTAAATGACCGGAGCTAGAAAAGCTCAATTTTATACACAATGGCATTGCATGTGTTGTGAAGCCGGGAAGGGCTCGGATAAAATGCATGAATGAGTATCATTTCATTTCATGACATGACATGTTAGATTCCAATTTTGATTTGCTTAAATCTTGGTTGGAATGATTGTTGTTGAAAATGTTGCATGTGAACATTGCATATGCACTTAGGTTGGGGAATAGCCTCTGTAGGAAATACTCTACTGGGCGTTGGCTCACCCTATACGGGAAACATTTCAGGTGCCGGGTTCGTACCAGTGAAGGACACTCATTCGGGGCCTCGAGGATGAAGAAGAGTCGGCTTGTGGCTTTTAAAATTGAATTTTGTAAAACTTTTGAGGAAAATATATATTTTGGCATGTAATTGTATGAAATCATTGTAATAGAACTCGTATGTAACAAGTATTGTGTGAAAAACAATACTTTACATTTTGGGATGTTTGAAGAAAGGTTTGGAATGAATTGAAAATGAAAAATAGGTAAAACAGACAATTCTGGGCAAAACCTTCCGAAAGGTCGCAACAAAAACTTCCAGAATGTTTTGACAGATAAGGAAAATTGTCGAACAGTGGGTGAAACCTTCTGGAAGGTCCTCATATCCTTCACAAAATAAGGATTCCAGTAAGCAAAGTATTCCAGAAGGTCAACCTTCCAGAAGGTTTATGAAAACCTACCGGAAGGTCGACAAATAACTTATGAAGGAATTTTTCTAGTAAGTAAAACCTTCCGAAAGGTTTTTCAAAAATCTGAAATTCTATTAATGCATTGCCATGCTTTTGGACCATGTGTTCTTTGGTTCCAATGACACAAATGGACCTTAAATGAGATATGGGGTATACTGAACCTCGGTTGGATTAAATGATTAAAGGAACACGGGTCACACGTGTGAGTTATAATCCCGGATAAAGGGATGTTGTTGATGTGATGTAGGAATGGCAACAATCGCGGGTAATTCCGCGGGTTGATGGGTGATTGCTTGACAAAATTTCTTGTAGTTTCCTAACCTCCAAACATCACCTTTTAGCATGTATAGTATATGAATGAAGGAGAGTGTCACTCTCCTATGGGTGATGTCAAAAGAAAGGGCAAGGAGATGGGGGAAAATAAAATGAACAAAATGTTTGGAATGAAATGTGTATGAACAAAAGTGCTCCCCAAGCGCAAGGAGTCTTTTGTATGTTATTTTTTACTTGAAAAATTATTCCAAGGTCGTCTCCTCAAGGAAGGAAAGTTCAAGTGTGTGAAGGTGATTTTGTGAAATGGAAAAGTGTAAAATCTTTTGTGTGTTTTGGTGATTGGAGTTTGTGAATAAAAATACAATTAAACAAGTGTTGGCTAATCCAAAGAGGTCATTCCAATGGGAATCCCAACTCAACTCAAAACCTTCCTCCAATGGTGCATAGATGAACGATTGATTCGTGGGAAGCTAGGGACGAGATAGTGAGGATCCAAGCATAAATCGGGACTAGGCCTATGGGATATCAAAGACTCACAACCCCATCCACTCTCAACCCAATCAAACTGAACCATCGTACACCGAGGAGGAAAGAAAAAGAGTTGAAATGGAATACCCAAGAGGAGTTCTCCCTTGGATTAGCCAACTTAGAGCTCTAGATATTCATGTTTAAAGTAACAACATTTATAATGTAAAGAGAGAAGTAAAGGAAATGGAAATGAAAATTTGATGAAAATGAAACTTAGAACTTGTATTAATGCTAGGAAATGGTAAACTACAAAGAGAAGTTCATTTAATACTAAATTAGAAAAGTTGCAGAGAAGGGCCTTGAAACCCAGCCGTAAATATTGAAGTGCAAGAACATGGAATTAAACTTGAAATAAAAGAGAGTACAATACAAGAAATAAAGATTACAAGAGAACTACAACTTACAACAATGAAATGGGTGAAGAAAATGCAAAAAACATAAATTTATCTATTACACTATTCATCATCTTCTTCCTTGGGATTTTCTAAGCTTAGGTAGTCACCTCAATATCTTATGTTAATGCTGAATATATGGAGTGTGTGCCTTCAAATTTCGTCCATGGTGGGTCCCTCTAGCTATGTGAAAGGTCTCCCATCAATAGGGGGCTGAATGGATGGGTATGGCAGGCTCAGCCTGCACTACCTAAGCTTCACCCCTTCTCTCTCTCCTCATTGAATGCCAAGTCTCGAAAGTCTCCATCAAGGGTGTAGGAGGCATGAAGATGTGCAAAAAATGTTGGGGGCAAGTGGGAGAAGTGTAGGTGGAACCCCCTAGCAAGTAGAGCATGAAAAATAGGCGTTTGGGCTGCTTCAAGAGAGTGTACCGGTACTGTGTACTGGTACCCCGAACACTAGTGGCTGAACCGTACCGGTACTCTTCTGCTCCGGACCAGTTTTTGTAAAATTGGCATAACTTTTGATATGATCATTGGATTGAGCTGAAATTGTGACACAATAAAGAAGACATCCAGATCTACAACTTTCATGTTTTGAACATTTTCAGATTCGAAGTGGATCATGGTCAAAAATGAGAAAAATAGAGGTACTATGTCAAAATTTTGGGAAATGAGTGGGGTAAACCTTCCAAAATCCATTTCTCTTGGTTTCTTCACCTTCCAAGCCTCCCAATCCTTATTTAATGTGTCCATGCCTTCACCACACATCCATACTTGGTTGCAAGGTTCTAAAATACATGATTTATACTATAATTACCTGCAACATCGAAAATTCATCATTATTCATAATTTCGGCTAACTATAAGTAATTAGGTGCAAATGTTGAGTTAAAATGCATGTAATGAGGCCTTCAAATATGCAATATTTTTCTCTCATCACCCCCCCAACTTATGCTTTGCTAGTCCCTAGCAAACAAAATGTAAAGATTAAGAAAACAAAGAATAAACCTATACTACTTCCGCTATTGCATTTAGCACATGCAACAAGTCTTTCAACCCCTAGGTGATCCCTAGTGGACGAGTTTTGTCTCGTGAAGGTTTTCAGTGAAGGTACCTACAAATTTTTTTTTCTAGTATCCAATATTTAGATAATATTCCCTTATCCTAACTAGCACTGGGATTTCAAAAAATAGCTTGGTCTAAACACCCGAACTAATCACACATAAGACACATGATAGCCTTAAATGCTATTCTAGAGTATCCACATACACATTCAATTTCAAACTCGTTTGTGTGTGAAATGGACATGTAGTTTAAACATTTACACAACGGAGTTCACATTCACTTTGGCTATCCAAATTAAGCTTTGATGCAAAAACTCACCAAGGGTTTCTCACAACAATGAATCACACTATGATTATCCTGGCATGCTCTCCATGTGTATATGTGAGATAGAATATTATGCACAAATCGAAGTATGCTCACATATAATCCAAAAATGAAGTATGCATAAAAATGAAACAACCTTGGCATAATCTCATGAAAGGAATGCTAGGGCATTAGATAGCAAAACCAACTTCTCTTTTTTCTTTAAAAGTATGCATCCCTAATGCTTCTCTAGATCATTTAGGACTTTCATAGGTTGTAATGAGGCCTTGGGGTGATATTTAGGTAAATGAACAAAGGATATAGGATAATAAAGAGGGTTGTTCTGAGTGCATGACATTTATTTCAAAAAGATCTCCCTTTCTATGGGATTTTCAGTCAACACCATCACTTCACTCTTTATTTCTTTTTCTCTCTTTTCCTTAACATTTTCCTTTTTTTTTTGTGCCTCTTTTCTTCTTTTCACCCCTTTTTCTCCTTTTCTTGAAATTTTTTTTTTCCCGTTCAACTCTTTGAATTCAACTTCATTCACCCCTTTTGTTTGAATTTCCATACAATACCTCCTCTTTTATGATTTCATTCACACTCAGCACAAGGAACAACCAAGGTGAGGTAGATTTTATCATGTTGCATTGGCTTGGTCAAATGTATGGCATAGAAACGAATTTACAATTAAGGCTCAATCACGGCTCTAGGGATAAATTTTTCACAAGAAAAAGGCTAAAGCTCAAAGCATTCAAAAATGGCCTAAGATCATCTCTAGATAAGCATAGGGGAGCATTGTACATATCAAGACAAAGTCAATTAACTACCCAAATGCACCTAACCAAAACAAGCATAATGAGATTATTGAACAAATTTAGAATTTGAAAAATTGTTCCTTGATTAAATGTAAGTTCCCTCCAAACAAGGATTGGCATTAAGGCTCACATGGGTTTTTACTCATCTCCACTATGCATGTCAAGCACTAAATGTGAACTCAATCCGTAAATTGCCAAAATTACAAGTTCATAGTGCACTTTATGGTTGAGTTCAAAAGAAAACAAGTATGTGATACTCTTAGCAATAGGATAAACTTCTATAATGTGTTCATGTATTCAAAGTTCAAAATGAAGATCAAATTATCACAACTCCCACAACAATTAGGGTAGGGGAATATAGTTCAATATTGCATATTTTTCACAAAAAAATTTCAAAATTTTCACATTTCCAACTTATTCTATACAAAAAGTGGTGGAACATTTAAATGGTGCACCTCACCCCCCCCCCCAACTTGAACTATGCATTGTCCTCAATGCACAAAGAATCATGCAATGAGAAAAATGAAAGTAACATGAGAAATGAGATACCACCCTTTTTTTCTTTTTTTTTCTCTTCTTTTTCTTTTTTTTTTTGTATACAAATTAAAGAGAAAACAAAAAAGTTTGTTTACACCCCCCAACTTAAACTCGCACATGATATTGAATGAGTTTTTCTACAATGATGCTCAAAATGTAATGAGTCCAAATTAGGGAGAGGTAAGCAACTTCTACACTACAGCATCAAGAAAAGGAAAATATAACAATAAAATAAGTCTAATTAATATGTACATGAAAGGAAGACAAAAAAGGATCATGTCAATTCGGCTTCAATTCGGATATAAGCTTGCGCCCATTGATTTTTTTGATTTTAAAATTTTTTTGGTGTATAAATGCCCTTCCAAACCAATCTTTCCAACAATACAAAAGATAGTCATTAAAAATTCTCAACCAAACAAAGGTGTAGGCAAGTTTATGCAATTCCAACAATGGAGTACACAATTTTTCTTTAAAAGTTTCTTCACTTAACTCCATTTCAATGCCCTCCCCAAGTTGAGAAATGTGAATCTCAACACCACTCTTAGATGGCAAAATGACCTTGGGCTCATTAGCCTCATGTGAGATGATATCCTCATTAAATGTTTCACAATCAAGAGTGGTGGGACATTCAACATCAAAATGCATTCCAATGAGATGATCATCCCCAATACATTGATTATGCTCAAGATGTTGTTCTTCATGCATAGCAATTACAGCATTAGTCAATGTATTAAGTTCATCACTAATTTCATAAATTTGTTGGGCTACTTGGGCATTGACTTCCATTTGGTATTGCATAAACTCGTACAAAATATTTTCTAATTCTTTTTCGGTTGAGTCCTCCTATGTTGGATAGTGGGAGAATTCATTTGGTGGTGTGAGATCGGACGAAAAATTATAACGTTCATCCTCCCAATCATAACTCGAATATCTCGTTGCAACATAATGGTTGGGGTAAAAATTTAAGTAGGACAAAATTGAATTTGAACCTTCACATGTAAAGTCTTGAACCAGATAATTTATTGGGCACTCATTAGTGATGTGTCCATATCCACCACAAATCTCGCATACGTTTTCAAAATAAGGGGCATTTATTGGGCACTCACTAGTGATGTGTCCATACTCACCACAAATCTCGCAAATGTTTTCAAAATAAGGGACATTTATTGGGCACTCCCTAGTGATGGGCCCATACTCATCACAAATTTCACACACATTTTCAAAATTTGGGGCATTTAATACATTTTCATAAAAATTAGGAAACATAATACAAAACACAAACTACAACAAAAAATATATACAAGTTAGACGACATACCTTGGCCCATGATGAAAATCATGAGATTTACCTATGCCGTCCCAAAATCACCTTTGAACTCAATGTTTAACCTTCCCCGGCAACGGCGCCAAAAATGCTTGACAAAATTTCTTGTAGTTTTCTAACCTCCAAACATCACCTTTTTGCATGTATACTATATGGATGAAGGGGAGTGTCACTCTCCTATGGGTGATGTCAAAAGAAAGGGCAGGGAGATAGGGGAAAATGAAATGAACAAAATGTTTGGAATGAAATGTGTATGAACAAAAGTGCTCCCCAAGCACAAGGAGTCTTTTGTATGTCATTTTTCACTTGAAAAAGTATTCCAAGGTTGTCTCCTCAGGGAAGGAAAGTTCAAGTGTGTGAAGGTGATTTTGTGAAAAGGGAAAAGTGTAAAATCTTTTGTTTGTGTTTTGGTGATTGGAGTTTGTGAATAAAAATACAATTAAACAAGTGTTGACTAATCCAAAGAGGTCATTCCAATGGGAATCCCAACTCAACTCGAAACCTTCCTCCAATGGTGCATAGATGAATGATTGATTCGTGGGAAGCTAGGAACGAGATAGTGAGGATCCAAGCATAAACCCTGACTAGGCCTACGGGATATCAAAGATTCACAACCCCATCCACTCTCAACCCAATCAAACTGAACCATCGTACTCTGAGAGGAGGAAAGAAAATGAGTTGAATGGAATACCCAAGAGTAGTTCTCCTTTGGATTAGCCAACTTAGAGCTCTAGCTATTCATGTTTAAAGTAACAACATTTATAATGTAAAGAGAGAAGTAAAGGAAATGGAAATGAAAATGAAACTTAGAACTTGTAGTAATGCTAGGAAATGGTAAACTACAAAGAGAAGTTCATTTAATACTAAATTGGAAAAGTTGCAGAGAAGAGCATTGAAACCCAGCTGTAAATATTGAAGTGCAAGAACATGGAATTAAACTTGAAATAAAAGAGAGTACAATACAAGAAATAAAAATTACAAGAGAACTACAACTTACAGCAATGAAATGGGTGAAGAAAACACAAAAAACATAAATTTATCTATTACACTATTCATCATCTTCTTCCTTGGGATTTTCTAAGCTTAGGTAGCCACCCTAATATCTTATGTGAATGCTGAATATATGGAGTGTGTGCCTTCAAATTTCGTCCATAGGGGGGTCCCTCTAGCTGTGTGAAAGGTCTCCCATCAATAGGGGGTTAAATGCATGGGTATGGCAGGCTCAGCCTGCACTCCCCAAGCTTCACCCATTCTCTCTCTCCTCATTGAATGCCAAGTCTCGAAAGTCTCCATCAAGGGTGTAGGAGGCATGAAGATGTGCAAAAAATGTTGGGGGGCAAGTGGGAGAAGTGTAGGTGGGACCCCCAAGCAAGTAGAGCATGAAAAATAGGCATTTGAACTACTTTAGGAGAGCGTACCGGTACTGTGTACCGGTAACCCGAACACCAGTGGTTGAACCGTACCGGTACTCTTCTGCTCTGGACCAGTTTTCGTAGAATCGGCATAACTTTTGATCCGATCGTTGGATTGAGCTAAAATTTTAACACAATAAAGAAGACATTCAGATCTACAACTTGCATCGTTTTTAGATTTGAAGTGGATCATGGCCAAAAATGGAAAAAAAAAACAGAGGTACTATGTTAAAATTTTGGGAAACCAGTGGGTTAAACCTTCCAAAATCCATTTCTCTTGGTTTCTTCACCTTCTAAGCCTCTCAATCCTCATTTAATGTGTCCATGCCTTCACCACACATCCATACTTGGTTGCAAGGTTCTAAAATACATGATTTACACTATAATTACTTGCAACATCAAAAATTCAACATTATTCATAATTTCGGCTAACTCTAAGTACTTAGATGCAAATGTTGAGTTAAAATGCATGTAATGAGGCCTTCAAATATGTAATATTTTTCTCTCATCAGTGATCAATGGGTTAACAAAGGACCCCCCGGATTTTGGGGCGTCACACACACAAGTTTTTTTAAAAATATATATCGATAATATTATAACTAATGTGTGTTACTCTTATAGTGATTAGAGAAAAGGAAGTATTCGAGCAATGCATAGGAATATTAATTTAATTTTATTTGTGAAAAGTATGAATTATGAGCTCCTAACTATTGAAGTTTGTTGGTAGGTTCATTGAAAACATTCACGAGACAAAACTCATCCACTAGGGATCACCTAGGGGTTTAAAGGCTTATTGCATATGCTAAATGCAATCGTGAAAATATCTACGAAAATGATTTTACCTCTGTTTGTATTTTAATTTTGTTAAATAGTTTTATAATTTTCTAGGGACTAGTAAAGTTTAAGTTGGGGAGTGTGATTAACCCTAATTAGTATGATAAAATAATTAAATATTGTTAATTAGGGTTTGCTCGTAAGCTAGGGTTTTAATTGAGTACTGTCTGAAATTTCAGAATTTTTATGCAGAACTACTGACAATTACAAGGAGTAATCTGTCAAAGCTTAAAAGAACTAAGGAGGAAAGTGTAAATTAACCAAGGAATGACCAAAACAAAAAGAAGATTAGGATGAAGTCTCCAGCAATGCACCACCGTCTGGACGGTGGGGTAGGCGTCCGGACGATCCTCCTTGGCGGTTGGTGCTAATCCTTCCACCTCCTGCTTCTTGTTGCCTATATATATGAGTGTCCTTCTTCATTTTGAACCGGCAGGGAGGTGTGGAGAGAAAGAAAGAGAAAAAAAAAGAGAAAAAGGAAGAAAAAGAATAGAGAAAGAGAGAAAGTCTTAGAGAAGGTCAAGAGCAGGTCTGTCCTACTCTAAGCCGAAACTCTGTATTTCTACATTTCTATTGTGTCTTTCTATTCGCATAATTGAACTACCGTCACCTTTTTGTCTTAACTGATATTAAGGGTGGTTGATTTCAGTTGTGCCTTGTGAAAGAAGTGTCTGTAGTTTATTTATTGTTGTAATAATAACGACCTGCACTCCTTACTTGTCTATAGTAATGGAGTGTGAGTAGTTTACTTATACCCTTTAGTGAAGGGTGAACATGTGTAACATACTGGTTAACTTTTGGAAATGTTTATGTTTTATTAAGCACTAAATATATATATACATATACTTCATGTATGATACACCGGTGTACTTAATTGAGAGTGACAGCCCAGAATTATGTCATTAGTGAATCATCAACCTGCTGGTTAAATATCTACGGTGTTCCACTGGTATGGCTTGACCTCCAAAGGAATACTGAGGATGTTTTGATAGTTGCATGGTATATAAAACTATAAGATCAATGACTTAAGTGATTCTCATGAATGGCTTGTCCTTCTAGATTACTAAGGTCGTTTAACTGGTATACATAATAATATTGCCAGTAAAATATCTATGGTGTTCCACCCGTATGGCTTAACCTCCAAAGGAATACTGAGGATGTTTTTTGTAGCATGATATAATCATCAGACTAACGATCTAAGTGATCCTCGTGAATGGCTTGTCCTTTTGAATTACTAGGATTGTTTAATTGGTACATATTATAACTAGCTAACCTAATAAGTTGCTATGTTATGATCTATTAATACCACCAGCTAACCTAAGAAGTTGTTGTGTTATGGTTTATTATGTACGTACATATTATAATATTGCCAATTGAGTAACTTAAATACCCTTCATAAATAGTTCGTCCTTCTGGGTTATTAGGGTTAGTCAATTGACACATGTATAATACCAGCTAACCTAAGAAATTGCTGAGTTATGATCCATTAATACCATAGCTAACCTAAGAAGTTGCTATGTTATGGTTTATTATGCACACGAGGGACAAGGGCATCATATTCCTATGGGTCACACTACCCAATCTTTGGCACCTATTGCATTCCTTGCAAAATGAAACACAATCCTTAACTAAGGAAGGCCAATAAAAACCGGATTGCAAAACCTTAGTCAAAGTCTTTTTAGAAGAGAAGTATTCACTGCATGCTTCAAAATGGCAGAATGCAAGGATGTCCCATTGTTCATTTTTAGGAACGCACCTCCTCATGACTTGGTCAGGGTAGTATTTGAACAAGTACGGGTTGTCGAAGTAAAAGTACTTCACATCCACCATAAATCTTCGTCTATCCTCCGGGCTCCAATGTAGTGGGATTTTTCTTGAAGCAAGATAATTGCAAATGTCAGCATACCAAGGACAAACAGAATGAATTGAAAATAAATGCTCATTAGGAAAAAAGTCAGGGATAAGAATATGCTTTTCGGCATCTTGAACTACAAATCGAGACAAATGGTCTGCCACCACGTTCTCAACTCCCTTTTTGTCTTTGATTGTCAAGTTGAATTCTTGTAGGAGGAGAATCCACCTAATGAGTCTCAATTTTATGTCCTGCTTAGACAAATGATACTTCAAAGCAGAGTGATCAATGTAGACTACAATAGGTGAACCAATTATGTAAGACCGAAATTTATTTAACGCAAATACTACAGCTAGTAACTCTTTTTCGGTGGTAATGTAATTCATATGTGCCTCATTTAGATTCTTACTAGCGTAGTATATTACATATGGTCTTTTGTCTTCCCATTGACTAAGCAAAAGGCCGACTGCGTAATCACTCACATCGCACATGAGCTCAAATGGTAAGTCCCACTTGGGTGGTCGCATGATTGGAGGTGAAGTGTGCATGCTTTTGAGTTTTTTAAATGATGCCTCACAATCATCCGACCACACAAATAGGACATCTTTTGAAAGAAAATTAGTCAAGGGTCCTTCCAAAGCACTAAAATCTTTTTATACAATGATGATAGAAGTTGGCATATCCAATAAACGACCTGATGTCCCTGATGACTTTCGGAGTAAGGAGGTTGGAAATTTCTTCCACCTTGGATTTTTTGACTTCAATCCCTTTCTTCGAAACAATGTGTCTGAGCACTATCCCTTGTGTCACCATAAAGTGGCACTTCTCCCAGTTGAGAACCAAATTCTTCTCCTCACATCTCTCAAGTACTCTCTCCAAGTTCTCCAACAACCATTGAAGAAGGAATCCCCAAACACTAAGAAATCATCCATAAAAACTTCTACAATCTTCTCCGCCATATCACTAAAGATCCCCATCATGCATCTTTGAAAGGTTCCTGGTGCATTGTTCAACCCAAATAGCATGCATCGGTATGCAAAGGTACCGAAGGAGCAAATGAAGGTGGTCTTTTCTTGATCCTCCAATGCTATCTCTATTTGATTGTATCTAGAGTAGCCATCCAAGAAATAGTAGAATAGATGCCCAATTATCCTTTCCAACACTTGGTAAAGGAATGACAAGGGAAAGTGGTATTTTCTTGTGCACGAATTGAGTTTTCGATAATCAATACACACCCTTCATCCGATGACCAACCTTGTTGGAATTATATCGTTCTCCTCATTTGCAACTATCGTGACTCCTAATTTCTTGGGTACTACTTGCATGGAGCCAACCTATTTACTATCAACAATCATAAATATGATGCCTACGTCAAGTAGCTTGAGTACCTTATCCCTCACCACATCTTTCATAGGTTGAGTCTCCATTATGGTTATTAGGATGGCTTTGTGTCTTCCTCCAAGTAAATCCTATGAGTGCAAATAAGGGTACTAATCCCCTTAATGTCGGCTATGGTCCACCCAATGGCTCCTTTGTGCCTTCTCAATACATATAACAACTCCTCCTCTTGTCATGCCTTCAATGTTGAGCTTATTACCACCGGTAAAGAATTGAGCTCCCTCAAGAATGCATATTTAAGGTTGGATGGCAATGGCTTTAACTCCAAGTTCAGAGTTTGTACAATTGATGGAAAGATCTTTTTCTCTTGCAATGGAAGTCTCTCAAATGTTGGGGTCCATTTTTCTACCTCTTGTAAACTTTTTGGCTCCTCTTGATCAACAATCTTCTCCTCCCCCAACTTCTAGGTGTTGAGTAGCTCCAAGTGCTCCTCCAACAAAGTGTCAATCTAGTTGATCTCATGTACTTCATCGTCATCACCCAGTTTCTTGCACAAGTTGAACATGTTGAGGTCCATTGTCATATTCCCGAATGCAAGCTTCATAAGTTCATTCCTATAATTAATCACGGGATTAAAAGTAGAAAGGAACGGCCTACCTAGTATGACAAGAATTTGTGAGCTAGGGTTAACAACTGGATGAGTATCAAGTACAATAAAATCAACAGGAAAATAAAAATTATCAACTTGAACTAAGACATCCTCAACTACTCCCCTCGGTGTTCTAACGTTTTGATCCGCCAATTGAAGAGTGATTGGAGTTGGCTTCAACTCTTCAAGTTAGAGTTTTTGGTGCACGGAATAGGGTAGGAGATTGACACTTGCCCCCAAGTCAAGAAGTGCTTGCTACACCCGACAATTTCCTATTGTGATAACAATGGTTGGGTAGCCAGGTTCTTTGAACTTTGGTGGGGTGTTGGTCCTTAAGATTGAGCTCACTTGTTCGGTGAGGAATGCCTTCTTGTGCATGTTCAACTTCCTCTTCACTGTGCACAAGTCCTTTAAAATCTTTGAACATGATGGGATTGCTTTATGGCATCGAGGAATAGGATGTTGATCTTCACCTACTTAAACATTTCAATGATGTCAGAATAATTAGCCACCTTCATTGGTGGCTTCGAACGTTGGGGAAAAGGGGCCGAAATAGGACATGCATGCACATCCAAATCAACAATTTTTTTCTTTTTCCCTTGTCTCACCCCCCTCATATTCGCCCTTAGTCTCTTTGTCTTTTTCCAATGTGGCCTTTGGTGGGACTTTTGTCAAAATGGTCTTTTCATTTTCCTTGTCATTCCTAAGGGTGGTGACCGCCTTGAGTTACTCACAACTCTCTTTGGTGGGTTCAGATGACTCTATCACACGTTGACCTTTAGGGTTTTCGTGGAGTTGAGTAGAAAATTTCCCCTTCTCTTGTTGTGATGATCCTATGGCATTGGTCAATTTTATGATTTGAGTCCGAATATCATTAAAAGCAGCAATGGTTTGATTATTGATGGTGGTTTGGCTCTGGATGAATTAGTGCACAACATCCTTCAAATTTCTTTTATGAGGCGCTTAGTAGGTGGATGGGTTGGATAGTCCTTGTTAACCAAAAATGTGTGGAGACGGATTTTGTGAAAACCCTTGTAGATTGGATCGGGGGTATTTGGAGCTAGATGAAGGGCCTTGACCATGGTATAGGTTTGGCTTGGGAGGCATGGGAGGTGAATATGAACTTGACCCGTGAGGAATGGAAGTCTCATTCTTCCAACAAAGTTCAGGTGATTACTCCAACCTAAATTATATGTATTAGAGTATGGGGAGAAAGATTGCCTACTTTGATTGAAGGCATTGACTTGCTCATGGTAAATCTCTTTAAGTGCTAGAATGTTGGGACACTCCGATATAGAATGCTCAACACTCTCACAAATAGAGCAAAACTCCTCGGTCTTGGTTATGTTAGACACCTCGTGTCGCCTATTGACCTCTAAACTCTTCACTTTTTGAGACAATTTGGTGATTTTGGCAAGAAAGTGCTCTCGATCCTGTAAATCATATATCCCTCCCCCACTTGGTTGATTACTACCCGCAGCAAATTGGCGGAATCCATAATATCCCATGATTAGGCATTTTGTGCCAATGTATTGGAGTACTCTAGGTCCTCATTGGGATCCTTGTTTAAAAACTCCCCATTGCATATCATGTCTATGAACTATCGATGGTCCGGTGTAATCCCTTCGTAGAAGAAACTCACCAATTAACATGGTTCAATTCCATGCTATGGAAATGGATTATAGAAATTCCTTGTATCGATCCCAACATTGACAAAACTGCTCATTAGATTTTTCTAAAAAATTTTGAATTTGTTTCGTAAGAGCAGTGGTCTTGGGCACCAGAAAGAATTTGTTCAAAAACTAAGAAAGCATTTGTGTCCAAGAGCTTATTGATCGAGGCTTCAAGGAATTCAACCATGTTTTGGCCTTATCTTTTAGGGAGAAAGGGAAAATTTTCATGCGAGCTATATCTTCCGTGGCATGATTTGTAAGGAATGTTGCAACTATTTCCTCAAACTCTTTAATGTGCAAATAAGGATTTTCTCTTTCAATTTCATGAAATTGAGGAAGTAGTTGTAACATTCCCGGTTTAACAAGGAAGACATGACCTTGGAGTGGGAGAAGTATGTAAGAAAGGGTGATGCTACGAGTGGGTTGAAGATAATCCCACATTGACCTCGCCGAAGAATCAATCGAGATATTATTTCCCTCATTCCTAGGAGGGGGAAAATACATTTGGGGGTTTGGGATTCTATGGTTTTGCATTCCCCCACCCCTTGGAACATTAGCATCATCATCCTTGAAATTGTCATCAACATCGTTGGGTGGGTCTTGGTCTAGGTTCATGTTTGGTCCTTGGGCTCGTCTGACTAATCTATTTTGATCATCCTGTCCCCACATGCAAAAACACTAACTAAAATTTAAAAGCAAATGTAGATACAATTATATACAAGGAGCAACGTACCTTGGCCCATGATGAGAATTACGAGACTTACCTCCGTTGTTCGAAATCACCTTCTAATTCAACGCTTTGCCTTCCCCGGCAAAGGTACCAAAACTGCTTGACTTTGGTTACCCTAATCTCCAAACCCGAACCCTCAAATGGATATATGGCTTATGTGTGTAGGGGAATGTCACTCTCCCTCGGGTTCGATGCTAGAAATAGGGAAAATGTGTGTGTGACTAACAATGTGTGTGTATGCAAAAGTGCTCCCCAAGCGAAGGGAGACTTTCAAGCATCGTATTTTACTTGAAATGGGTATTCCAAGGTCATCTCCTTAGGGAAGGAAGGTTGAATTGTAGTAAAGGTGATTTTGTAAAGAAATGAAAAAATGTAACTTCTTGTAATTGTGTGTTTTAGTTGGTGGAGTTTTTGATAAAAGTCTAATGAAAACAAGGTTGGCTAATCCGAAGGAGTCATTCCAATGGAAATGCCAAATCAACTCAAAACATTCTACCAATGGTGTCTTAGTGCTTGATTGATTCGTAGGAAGTGAGGGGCTAATGTGGAGGTATAGGCTCAAGCATACCTTTTGACAAGTATACGGTGTATCAAGTGCTCACAACCACATCTGCATTCAACCTAGTCAAACCAAACATGTTACACTACGAGGAGGAATGAAAGAGAGTTGATATATCATACCCAAGAGGAAATTTCCCTTGGATTAGCCAACTAAAACTTTGCTACTCATAATGGATGCAAAGACATACGCAATATTAAGAGACATGGTAGAGAAATGAAGATTAAAACTTGTTTTAATGGAAAGAAAAGTTAAACTACAAAGATAAGTTCATTTCATACCCAACTAAAAAGCTTGAAATGAAAAACTCAAGTGTAAACATGGTAGATTCAAGAATACATAACTAAACTTGAAATAAGTGAGATTAAAGTGTAAGAAATGAAGATTACAAGATTATTACAGCTTACTACAAGTGAATTGGGTACGAAAATGCAAAAATTCAACTTCTCTCTCTAAAATTGTCTTCTTCCTTAGGACATTCTCTCTCTAAAAGCTTCTCTAGCTGAATAGTGGTGTAAAGATTATGCATTTCCATCCATCAGCCGCCCATGGCTTGTGAGAGCAAGCTTCCCACCAATGGGAAGTGTTTTGACACTTGGACAGGTTAGGACAAGCCATGCTTGCAACCCACCATGCCTCCCTCTTTCTTTCACTTCCTCTTAAATGCTTTTTTTTCCAAAGTCCAATCCAAGGTTTAGGGAGACGTGCTTGTATGTAGAATATGTCAAGGGATGTGTGGGAGAAGCATAGGTAGGCCCCTAAGAAGTAGAGTCTGATTTGCAAGTTCTGGCATTTTTCAGCAAAACCTACATGTAGGTCGATGACAAAACCTACTGGTAGGTTTGGCAGATGATTTAGTAGGTCCAACTCTAGTGTGCAAAACCTACCGGTAGTTTTATGAGCAAACCTACCGATAGGTTTTTACTTGTTTTGCTCATTCTTGATCTTTTCACCTTGCAAGCCACACGTTATGCCTCCCCTTCATCTCCATTGAATTTGAGCAATATGATGGGGGCTCAACTCAAGTCATTTCCAACTCTTTACCTACAATCACACAAAAACTTCATTAATTGTTTGATTAATTGCATTTCCACCCGTTTCACCACAAAAGTAAGTATAAAAGGGATACAAAAGTATACATGATGTGCAATATTTTGTGCTAATCAATAAGAAGAATGAAGTTTATACAAATAGGGCTAGACTATTGTTTGTTATTGTCATTGGGAAATCCATTGATTTACTCACTTTGATTTTGAATAAAATGATTTTTTTGGTGGATGATAAAAAGGAAACTCATCCTTTCGGGTGTCTTATGACTAAAATGTGTGCAAAAAGGGGGATTAAAATTCACTCAAGCAGGGAGGTTGAAAAGTCAATGGGACCTTTGAATGCTAGGTAATACAAGAGGAGTCTAACCCAATCCCCTAGAAAAAGGGTACCAGTGGAAGCAACAGGGCAAGATGAGGTAAGTGTGCAGGGAAGGATGATGGCCAGCATGAGAAAGTAATCCACCATGAAGAGGATGCATAGCATGGGGATAATCAACCCGCGCAAGAGCATCTAGATGCAAGGTTTGAGAAAAAGATCATACTTGAAATGGATCAAAGATTGGGAAATCTTGAGGATAGGATGGGTTGTTATGAAGATAATTAGAAGGAGTTACTCTGTATTTTGAGGCATAGATATGGTGTCAGGCCTTCCTCATTCACTTGATGAACTAGGTTTTACTCTCCCTCCCTCTACTTTTTGAATTATAGCTAAACTATGTTTTTTTAGGATGATTATGGTTTATGTTTTGAGTGCTTAACGTTGGATTTAGGTTTTTCTAGATTAACATTTGGTTTGGTTTTCTATGAAGTTTAATATCTAGGTTATTGCATTAGTTTGGTTTTTGATTGCCGGGATAATTTTATTGGTTTACATAGTACCTCACGTCTATACAAAATGGAGATAACTTGTGAAATCTTGGTTAATACATGATTATCACAAGTACTAACTTACTTTCAAGTCTATCTTCTGACAAGTTTATAGGAATTCATCCTAAGTTTAGATATCATTGTCATATTTTGGTTGAAACTCACAAAATGTTCACATTATCAAGCTACTTTTGAATTTTGTTGGATGACGCCTTTCCTTGGAGGCTTAAAAAATATTGTGGAGAGAGAATGTTGACCATGATGGGGTTTTCTTGAGCCAATCTTCCCTTGGAGAGACAAAATGCATATACTCAAGTAAGACTTCCATTTCTGCCGAAGTTCTTTCAATAATCTCAATATCCTTGTTTTGGTTAGTATGAGTAAAGCATGTTATTGACATGATCCTACAAAAATATGAAGTACATTTTCATTTTCTTGAGAAATGATTATAGGCCGTCTTTAAATACAATTGAGCCTTAGTCATTTTCTTCTTTTATGATATCCCTTGACATCCATAATTGAGCCATAAATTGAAATTTTATCCTTAGCCATGTTTATGACCAAGCAAAGCAAATGAATATTATTCCTTACCTTAGTTAATCCAGATGTTGATCAATTTATCTTTAAACAAGGGGAAGTGGCAAGAAAGTGATATTATCAAGGAGGAGAAAAAGAAAGAAAGAAGAGGAAAATCAATATCCTTCAGAGATTTAAAAAGTCAAAGGCTATGAAAAAAATAGAGTTATACAGAATATTATGTGCCAAACTCCTCTAAATGGAAAGGAAAGTGTTATAAGAATATCACAAATTCGAATTCACCTCCTTTGAATCTGTGACACCCCTAAAACCGGGGGTCCCATTGACCGTCCGTCAACTCGCAAAAATACCCGTGATTGTGGCATAACCCCACATCACGTTTATCACATCCTTGTAACCGGGATTACAACTCACAGGAGGATCCGTATTTCCTTTAATTCATTTGATCCCATCGAGGTTCAACATACCCCAATGTATCTCATTTAAGGTCTATTTGTGTCATTCGAACCAAAGAACACATAGCCCAAGAGTAAGGCAATGCACTCTTAAAATTTTAGATTTTTAGAAGAGCTACCGGTAGGTATTTGTTAGACCTACCGGTAGAAGTTATACATGTAAGCTACCAGTAGCTTGTTCCTACTGGACAGGTACTACCTGTTAGCTACTGGTAGTTATTGCCCAGAATTTTATATTTCATTAGTTTCTCATTTCCAATCCACTCAAAACCTTTCCAACTCCATCCCAAACATGTGTAATAACATTTTCTACATTATACATGATCCATACAAGTTCTATTACATGCATTTAACATAATTTACATGTCAAAATGGCATTTAACCAAAGTTTTACAAAACTTGTTTCCAAAAGCCACATACCGGTTTTTCTTCACCCTAGAGGCCCCAAATGCGAGTCATCTCCCGGTACGAACCCCGCACCTAAAATATTTTCCGTATAGGGTGAGCCAACGCCTAGTAGAATATTTCCTACAGAGGTTACTCCCCAACCTAAGTGCATATGGAATGATCTCATGCAACAATCACTAACATAACTTCATTTCATTCAAGAACATGTTATTCAAGATGAAATTGCTACCATGTCATGTCATGATATGAGATGAGACTCACTCATGCATTCTCACCTAAGCCTACTCTGGCTTCCACAACACTATGCAATGCAGGTGTATAAAACATTTATCCTTGATGAGTACATCCAAAGATCATTTTGAAACAACTCAGGTGTTTATAAAAACCAATTCATTTCTGGATGTTTCCCATCAAATGAATCATTTATATAACCAAAATCATGTGTCATTATTTGGGTAGTGGACTTTTGGTGTTGCACCGCTGGCTCCACACACCGATACACTTTTTTGGACTTGCACCGTCGAAAGTGTGTAAACTAGTGGTCGGGCCTTGCACCCGAGGGGGGATCTATCCCTTCTTGCTATACCCGACACAATTTTTTCATTTATGCAATCATGCGACTAAGTAGGACATTCAACCCCACTTTCCCGAGCCCACCCATCAAAACACCAAGTATGGTGATTGATCCAACCATGCACACACATACACCCACACTCATGCCTAAGCCCTTGAATGTGATGTCTTCATACACATGCAAAGTAATGAACCATTGCAATTACCAATGTCATGCTCATTGTAGTGAATGCCAATGAGCCAAAATAAACCACATGTCTACATATTCCATGGCAATCCATATCATAAGCATATCAATGTCATAAATCATTTCAATGTCAATATCTCAATGAGCACATATTAACATTCCTTTCCAACACATTTTCTAAGCATGTTATACCTCATTATGTCGTAACAACTTGATTCACGCATAGGTATTTTGACAAACACCTTCAAGGCAACAATTGAAGTTATCACACAAGAATTTCTACCTCTTTAACAAAGCATGATATAAAACATATAGTATGCCCAAAATATCAAATTCCAAGGAAATCACAAAAGTAATTTCCTATGCCAACATAACTAGGAATTGGTCTAGGCCAAATTTCCATACCCATTCCTCATTTTCATAACCATAGTCAATGACTTAGGTTATTCCATACCCTTACCCCAATCCAAATACACCCTAGGTAAAAAAGTGAACCAGAGTAGGAGAAACCCTACCTCTTGAAGCGTATAAGAAAGAGTAGAAGCCTCAAGACACTCTTCTAGCCCCCAAAACCTTGATTTCCCCAAAATCCTCCTCTCGACTCTTCTGTGAAACTCTTCGTTCTTGGTATGTACGCGTAGCCCTCATTGCGTAGATGAAGTTTAGTTCTTGGTCCAACCGATTCCGACCGACGGAACACCTTGGATTGTAGAAGAAAGGTAGAAAAATGAATTTTTCCCTCTTCTCTCTCTTTTCTTTCTTTAACGCCTGAAGCAGACGACCAAATGGGTGTGAAAAATATCTGATTTTTCATATATTAACCCCTATTTATACTTTTAATAGCACGATCCACATTGTCCCACTTTCGGGTTCGTTTTTAACCCGAAACGACTTAATTAAATCCTGATTTCAGTTCAAATTAATTTTATTCAAACTTTTATTCAATTATAAGAAAATTTTATAATTTTTATTTTTAGGGACGTTTAAAAGTTTATTCGTCACCCAATTGTCTCGAAAAACGTAAAAAATCCGACTATCTTGAAATTCGACGAAAATTGACATGGTGACTCAATTTCGTGATACAAATCCAACAGTGAGGTCCGTTGCATCATCTGAGCTCTATAGAAATATGCATTTTAATCCCACATAATAGGGATAAATTACTATTTTGCCCTTTGTCGAAAAAAGTTTAAATTTTCCCGGATTTTACATTTTTTCCCCCTTAAAAGAATTTCGTCCCCGAAATTCACACACACATGCAAATACAATTACATGCATATGCAACAGTCATATAACACTAATGACTATAAGAGTGTACCTCCATCCTCAAATAAGAAAGGATAATTGGCACGGATAGTGTCCTCGTGCTCCCATGTCGCCTCCTCCACTCTTCGGTGCTGCCACAGCACCTTCACTAGCCTCACGGTCTTGCCTCATAAAACCTGATCCCGGCTATCCATGATGTGCACCAGTCCTTCCTCAAAGGTTCCATCAACATCAACCACAAGCTCTCCCCAATCCACCACATGAGTCAGATCCGGGGTGTATTTCTAGAGCATAGAGACATGGAATACCGCATGAACACCTAATAAATTTGACGGTAATGCCAACCGGTAAGCAACTATACCCACCCTCTCGAGTACCTCGAAGGGCTCGATGTACCTCGGTGATAGCTTTCCCCACTTGTCAAACCTAACCACTCCTCTTTTAGGCATCACCTTCAAGAAGACATGATCTCCCATCTCAAACTCCATAGGTCACCGCCGTTTGTCGGCGTAGCTCTTCTGTCGGCTCTGAGCCGTGAGAAAACGCTTTTGTATAAGGTCCACCTTCTCCGAGGTGTCTCTAACCAAATTCGGACCCGTAGAGGGTCTCTTTTCCACCTCTGTCCAACATACCAGAGATCAACAAGGTCTCCCATATAATGCCTCATAGGGTGTCATCTGTATACTCGCCTAGTAACTATTGTTGTAGGCGAACTCCACTAAGGGTAAGTGATCTTCTCAGCTACCCTTGAGATCTAGGAAGCATGCCCGTAGTATGTCCTCTAACGTCTGGATAGTCCTCTCAGACTAACCGTCCGTCTAAGGATGAAAAGCAATGCTCATCATTAACTGTGTCCCCATAGGTCACTGGAAACTCTCCCAAAATGAGCCGTGAACCTGGGATTTCGATCTGATACTATGGATACGGGCACCCCATGTAACTGGACAATCTCCCGTATATACAACCTGCAGGATTCTTTCAGTGTGAAGGTCATCTACACAACCAAAAAGTGTGCCGACTTCGTAAGTCGGTCCACTATCACCCACACCGCATCATGTCCCCGCGATATCCATGGCAAGTGAGTCACAAAATCCATCGTGATATGCTCCCACTCCCACTCAGCTACCTCCAAAGGCTGGAGTAATCCCGCTAGTCTCTGGTGTTTAGCCTTGACCTGCTGACACGTGAGACACCGGCTAACAAAATCTCCAACGTCTCTCTTCATTCCATTCCAATAATATTGGCGACAAAGATCATGGTACATCTTCATACCACCTGGATGTACAGCAAAATGAGAGCAATGAAACTCTCTGAGAATCTCCTCTCTCAACTCTGTAGACTAGGGAACCACAATCCTTCCCCTAAACCAAAGACTACCATCCGAGTGAATAGCCCAGCCCTCGTCACCTGTACCTACCTGTACTCAGCCCCTGATGGATACTAACTCTGTGTCCTATCCCTGGGACTTAATCACTCTGCTCAGTAGGGAAGGTGTAGCCACCAAACTCCCTAAAGTACCCTGAGCCTGCCCCATGTAACGTAGACCGAACTGTCCCACAGTCTCGTGCATCTGCCACTCCCAGGAAGCTACACTAGCAAAGACTCCCCGTGACTTCCGGCTTAGTGCATCAACCACCACATTTGCCTTACCGGGATGGTAATGCAAAGTGAAGTCATAGTCCTCCAGAAACTCCATCCACCTGCGTTGCCTCATGTTGAGGTCCCGTTGTGTAAAGATGTACTTCAAACTCTTATGATCCGAAAACACCTCAAACTTCTCACCATAAAGGTAGTGGCACCACGCCTTCAAGGCAAAGGCAATGCCCGCTAACTCCATGTTATGTGTGGGGTAATTCTGCTCGTGATTCTTTAATTGTCAAAAATCATAAGCCACCACCCTCCCGGACTGCATCAATACACAATTGAGTCCGTCCTTCGAGGCATCACAATACACCGTGTACCTCTGTCCCCTTTTCAGAACTATCAGAATAGGATCTGATGTAAGTCTCCGCTTCAACTCTTGGAATACCTTTTCACACGCATCATTCCAGTCAAACTTGACCTCCTTTCAGGTCAACTTGGTCATAGGGGTAGCGAATCAAGAGAAGTCCTTAATAAACCTCCTATAGTACCCCGCCAATCCCAAGAAACTACGTATCTCAAAGACTAACTTCGGCCTCTCCCAATTCATAACTGCTTCAACCTTCTCCGGGTCCATAGATACACCTAAAGCGGACACTACGTTTCCCAAAAAACTTCTCCTCTGTAAGCCAAAATTCACACTTACTGAACTTGGCGTACAATTGATTATCTCTCAAGGTCTGGAGAATAATCCTCACGTAACCCTCATGCTCCTTCTCAGACTTGAAGTAGATCAAGATGTCGTCAACAAAGACTACAATAAACTGATCTAGGTAAGGTTGAAAGACCCTATGCATGAGATCCATGAATGCCGCTGAAGCATTCATCAATCCGAAAGGCATGACTGTAAACTCGAAATGCCCATACCGCGTCCGAAACGCCATCTTAAGGATATCAGCCTCCCTAACCCTGAACTAATGATAACCGGTGTGGAGATCTATCTTGGAGTAGACTCGCGCCCCTCTCAGCTGATCAAACAAGTCATCAATCCTCGGCAAGGGATATCTATTCTTGATAGTAACCCTATTCAACTGCCGATAATCTATGCATAGTCGAAGGGTTTTGTCCTTCTTCTTGGCAAACAACACCGGAGCGCCTCAAGGTGAAGTGCTCGATCTAATGAAGCCCTTGTCCAATAATTCTTGCAACTGGACCTTTAGTTCTTGCAACTCGGCTGGTGCCATCCTATGTGGAGTCATAGAAATAGGCGACGTACCGGGATGCAACTCAATGTTGAAGTCTACATCTCTATGTGGAGGTAATCCCGGTAGTTCGTCCAAAAAAATATCCTCACACTCACATACAACCCACGGTAGACCCAATTCCTGTCTCACCTCGTCCTCCAGGGTAAGGCTTGCAAGCCAACCCATTAACTGTCCGTGCCATCTTGAGTCATACACGGCTTGGGGTAAGGCATCATGTTTTTTCCCCTAGAACTTAAAACATACACCATCTGGTGTATAAGCAATTACCCTCTTCCTATCACAATCAATGACTACCCGATGTGCCGCCAACCAATCCATCCCGAGGATCACATCAAACTCTGACATGTCCATGACCCTAAGGTCCACGATAAGTAGAATCCCCGAGATCTCTAACTCATAGTCCTGACATATCTGATCAACTCTCACCCTAGCTCCTAGGGGATAACTCACATGTAACGGTTTTTCCAAGGTCTTAACCTCTAAGCCCAAGTCTTTCACACAAGATATAGCAACAAAAGAATGCGATACACCAGAATCAAATAATACTCTAGCCCATAAGCGAGAGAGTAGGAATGTACCCTATATCATCGACTGATCTGTCGGCTCAGTCTGTGACCATAGCGTAGACACGCCCCTGGGTTCCCGAAGTCCCAGCTTGTAAGCCCTGGCCTCAACCTCGACCCTTGCCCTGGCCTATCTGGCCTGATTGCGGAGTCCCCGTTCGTGAAGTAGTAGGGGCCTGTATAGCACCCTAAAATTGATACTGGCTCCCCCGGGCATAGTGGGGTAGGGAGGAATATACTGTATCTGCAATTGTCCCATCGAAGTCTAGGACTGAAATAACCCGTAACCCTAGGATCCTTGCCTCTAAGGGCAATCCTGTTTCTTGTGACCCGACTGATGGCAATGGAAACATGCCCGTGAGCCTGCCTGGCTGGGAGCCCTAAAGTGTCTCCCGTCTTGGGAGGATTGACCCTGACCTTGGCCTTGATGACTGCGGCTCTGTCCTTGGAATCCTTGAGGAGTAGAAGTCCTTTGTCTCTTTCCCGAGCTAGAAGAAGAGGATTGGCCCTCCTTCTTCTTGTCTTTTACACCCGCTTCCCAGATGTTCCATGCATCCTCTACCTCTCTCTCAATGGCCATAGCTGTCATGAATATCGAGTCTATGTCTTGCAGAAGAAGACCCACAATTTTGCCTCGAATGGAGAGCTTCAAGCCATCCTCGAACTTCCTCACCTTGGTCATGTCAGTAGCCACATAGTCATCGGTGAAATGTGCTAATTTCATGAGATTAGCCACGTATTCCATCACCGTCATCGTCCCTTGTCGCAAGTCTAAGAACTCCTGGGCCTTTGCATGTCTTGCGGTCGCCGGGAAATACTTGCCCATGAAGAGCTCCTTGAACTCTACCCAAGTCATAGCCTCAAAATTCTTGGAGTCCTTCACCCAATCCCACCATAATTGGGATTCCCCCTCTAGCTGAAATGTTGCTAAGGTTAGCTTGGTGATGTCGGAGGTGATCTCCATATCCCTCAATACCTTATCGACTTGTCAGAACCAATGGTCAACCACCATAGGATTTGCCCCGCCCACAAAGATCGGAGGTTGATGTGCCTTGAACTTCTGGAGATTACTTGAGCCTCCTTCTCCCCCACTTGCACCAGTCTGTGCAATGGTGGTAGCCGTAGCACTAGCATGTGCTATGGTAGCAGTCGTCGTACCAATAGCCTCCACTACGGCTTGTTGGTCAAAAGTCGGTGAATCTACCCACATGTCAGATAGCAATAAAGCATTTATTTAGTATCTCATGATAGGGACCAAACTTGAAACATTGAGATTTTTCTCCTTATTTCCCTAGTAGAGTCTATACCACCCATTAGTAAATATTTAAACCATGGACTATCCCGTTCATTTCTTTTCCGACCCCTAAGGTTATGTTTTCTAACCCTAGTGTCCCTTTCCATATACATTTTACCATGTATATCATTCACATAATCACATAGCACGTAATCATGTAACACAATGTAAGCACATAAGATGAAATGTACAATGCATGTAATGGTCTAAATCCAATGCCTATCAAGCCCTAGGTAATCCGTATACCTACGCTCTGATACCAAGCTGTGACTGGTATCAGAGTCTAAGCTACTCCATGGACTCTAAACCTCTTTCACTCTTGCAATGGAAGATGATAGACTCATTTCCCACAAGGCCAATATAAAATCTATGACCTAAGCTCTGATACCAAGCGGTGACGCCCCTAAAACCGGGGGTCCCGTTGACTATCCGTCAACTCGCGGAAATACCCGTGATTGTGGCATAACCCGACATCACATTTATCACATCCTTGTAACCGGGATTATAACTCACACATGGATCCGTGTTTTCTTTAATTCATTTGATCCCATCGAGGTTCAACATACTCCAATCTGTCTCATTTAAGGTTTATTTGTGTCATTGAAATCAAAGAATACATAGCCCAAGAGAATGGCAATGCATTCTTAAAATTTCAGATTTTTAGAAGAGCTACCGGTAGGTGTTTGTTAGACCTACCGGTAGAAGTTCTACCTGTAAGCTACCGGTAGCTTGTTCCTACTGGACAGGTACTACCTATTAGCTACCGGTAGTTATTGCTTGTTGGACAGGAACTACCTATTAGCTACTGGTAGTTATTTCCTGCTGGACAGGTACTACCTGTTAGCTACCGGTAATTATTGCCCAAAATTTTAAATTTCATCAGTTTTTCATTTCCAATCCACTCAAAACCTTTCCAACTCCATCCCAAACATGTATAATAACATTTTCTAAAATATACATGATCCATACAAGTTCTATTACATGCATTTTACATAATTTACAAGTCAAAATGGCATTTAACCAAAGTTTTACAAAACTTATTTCCAAAAGTCACAAATCGGCTTTTCTTCACCCTCGAGGCCCCGAATGCGAGTCCTCTCCCGGTACGAATCCCGCACCTAAAATATTTCCCGTATAAGGTGAGCCAACGCCCAGTAGAATATTTTCTACAGAGGCTACTCCCCAACCTAAGTGCATATGCAATGATCTCATGCAACAATGACTAACATAACTTCATTTCATTCAAGAACATGTTATTCAAGATGAAATTGCTATCATGCCATGTCATGATATGAGATGAGACTCACTCACGTATTCTCACCTAAGCCTACTCTGGCTTCAACAACACTACGCAATGCATGTGTGTAAAACATTTATCCTTGATGAGTACATCCAAAGATGATTTTGAAACAACTCATGTGTTTATAAAAACCAATTCATTTTTGGATGTTTTCTATCAAATGAATCAGTTATATAACCAAAACCATATGTATTTATTTGGGTAGTGGATTTTTGGTGTTGCACCGCTGGCTCCACACACCGATATACTTTTTTGGACTTGCATCATAGGAAGTGTATAAACCAATGGTCAGCCCTTGCACCCGAGGGGGGATCTATCCCTTCTTGCTATACCCAATACAAGTTTTTCATGTATACAACCGTGCGACTCAGTAAAATATTCAACCCCACTTCCCGAGCCCACCCATCAAAACACCAAGTATGGTGATTGATCCAACAATGCACACACATACACCCACACTCATGCCTAAGCCCTTGAATGTGATGCCTTCATACACACACGTGCAATGTAATGAACCATTGCAATTTCCAATCTCATGCTCAATGTAGTGAATGCCAATGAGCCAAAATAAACCACATGTCTACATGTTCCATGGCAATCTATATCATAAGCATATCAATGACATAAATTATTTCAATATCAATATCTCAATGAGCACATATTAACATTCCTTTCCAACACATTTTCTAAGCATGTTATACCTCATTATGTCGTAACAACTTGATTCACACATAGGCATTTTGACAAACACCTTCAAGGCAACAATTCATGTTATCATACAAGAATTTCTACCTCTTTCACAAAGCATGATATAAAACATATAATATGCCCAAAATATCAAATTCCAAGGAAATCACACAAGTAATTTCCTATGCCAACATAACTAGGAATTGGTCTAGGCCAAATTTTCATACCCATTCCTCATTTTCATAACCATAGTCAATGACCTAGGTTATTCCATACCCTTACCCCAGTCCAAATACACCCTAGGTAAGAAAGTGAACCAAAGTAGGAGAAACCCTACCTCTTGGAGCGTATAAGAAAGAGTAGAAGCCTCAAGACACTCTTCTAGCCCCCAAAACCTTGATTTCCTCAAAATCCCCCTCTCAGCTCTTCTGTGAAACTCTTCATTTTTGGTACGTACGCGTAGCCCTCGTCGCATAGATGAACTTTAGTTCTTAGTCCAAGCGATTCTGACTGACGAAACACCTTGGATCGTAGAAGAAAGGTAGAAAAAAGAATTTTCCTCTTCTCTCTCTTTTCTCTTTAACGCCTGAAGCAGCCGGCCAAATGGGTGTGAAAAATATCTGATTTTTCATATATTAACCCCTATTTATACTTTTAATTACGCGGTCCACATTGTCCCACTTGTTTATCACTTTCGGGTCCATTTTTAACCCGAAATGACTTAATTAAATCCCAGTTTCAGTTCAAATTAATTTTATTCAATTATAAGAAAATTTTATAATTTTCATTTTTGGGGACGTTTAAAAGTTTATTCGTCACCCAATTGACTTGACAAACGTGAAAAATCTGACTATCTCAGAATTCGACGAAAATTGACGTGGTAACTCAATTTCGTGATACGAATCCAACGATGAGGTCCGTTGCATCATCCAAGCTCTATAGAAATATGCATTTTAATCTCGCATAATAGTGGCAAATAACTATTTTTCCCTATGTCAGAAAAAGTTCAAATTTTTCCAGGTTTTACATAATCCTTTGAAAGCCTTCGCTTCTATGATCTTCATCCTATGGCCAAGTTATAACCAAGAGAAAAGTCCTATTTGATCTCAAGAAAAGTGTTTGTGTACAAATTTCTCCAACGACAAGCTCTCCTCACCTGGGGGTGACTGAAGGATATTCTGATTCAAGCTCTAAACCAAAGCGAATTCTTTTATCTATTTTACCCTCATCGACATCTCCTTACACTGATTCAATAGCAGCTAGGTCGTGAACAAGAACAAGAGCTGAAACACGTTCAAGCTCAAAGCTATTGGTTTTGTCATACTATATTCTATTTCTTTCTACTCTTGAGTTATTGGCTTTCCTTTCGAGCAGACTAAGAAGAAGAAGTCATGCTTATGGATATGTCAATATTTTTGCTTTTACTTCATAACTAATTTATTTCATGAGATTATGTCAAATTCATTCATTCAATTATCCATCTTTGAGATAAACATATGTGAGTCATATTTTTTTTGGATATACATGATTCTCCTCACATTAAGTCACTATAACTGGGAGTGGTGTTAACCTTTGGTGAGGTTTGATATCCAAGGAGTCCATGGATAGCTAAAATAGGAAGGTTGTTGTTTAATAGAAATTTGAAGATAAGATGATCCTCACACATACACACACATATGAGTTTTAAATGATAATATTGCATGTGAATGAGATTTATTCGATTTTATGGTTAGAAATTATTATAATCTCATTGTTAACATGGATATAATAGGTCATCCCAATTATTGTTCACATGCAATTGAAGTTTGTAGGGGACTTGATTCAAAATGTGTACAACCAAGTGAAGACGGTCAAGTTGTTGTAATAATCCGATTATGTCTAGAGTCGAATCCACAGGGAACTAATGTTGGTGTTTCTAAGTAAGCAGTGACAAAGATCAAGTGACTAGAATTCTTAAGATTTAAATTAATGGAGTTTATGGATTTCCTGGACAGAATATAAAATTCTTTCCAAGAGGATTTTCAAGACAAAATATAATAAGTTATCAAATGTAAAAGTCACCCTTTAACTCGAGGATCTAAACATGTAGTTAATCATCCAGTTGTTATACTTGTGCATGAGAACTCAATTAACCCTTATGTCAACATGAAGTTAATCAAAAAGATAAAGATGGATTGTTAGAATTAAGAGCATGGTTCTGATGTCTTTGTAGAGGTTTACAAGAATTGTCTATACCGAGACTCAACCCATCTACAAACAAGCAAGTGTTTCTACAAGGCATCCAACTATTTCATTAGTATTCCATTATTATGATAAGCATAATAATGGTGAAGATTGAAATGTAGTCATGAAGATCTAGCTGGGTACTTGCCTAGAACCAATAAGTCTTCATATGCCTAGAGTCATCTATGTCATAGAAAGGACTCACGGTTGTACAAAGTACCTTAGTTTTGCTCGATGCATTCAATCATTCAATAAATAAGTGAAATATAAAGCATTAAGCATAAATGAAATGCACAAATATAAGTTTCAAACGATTTATACATGTCCATCACCTCTTACTAAAGAGTGAATGAGAAACTACTCACTCTTCATGGCTTTGGTAAAGCTAGAAAAGTGAGTGATTCTCATCCCTCCAAGTAGAGGAGTTATAAGGTAAAACACATTACACAAAGAGCCGATCTTCGACGAAAAATGAGTGAATCACGTTTCACCCTTCACAACTTTGGCAAAGCTCTGAAAAAGTGAAAGAGTTTCACTCCTCTAAGGGAAGAAGGAAGCTTAAACAATGGAAGTAAATGAAACTAATAATGAAAGTAGAAGAAAGCTAGTAACTTTTGGAGGGTTTCAACCTCAACCAAAAGATGATATATCTTCCTTTATGCAAGTAAATGAAAGTCTAAGTCTAAGACTAACTCTACAACTAGCTCTAGCTCTAAGTGTATGTCCTAAAGTTTCCACAATGGGAGTATTTATAGGCAAGGAGGAGGAGGCAAGGAAATATGAAAGAATAGTACAGGGTCTTCAAAGTCCAAGTGAAATCCCCAAGGTCCGGTTAGAAATTCAACCACTCTGCAGCCTGTCTGGGGACAATGTTCGATCGTTAGATGGCATTCGAACGTTGTCTCTTGTCTTCCTTGATGGGTGTTTGAACGCTGGATGGGATTTGAACTTCCCACTCAAGTGGCCTTTGTTCTTCTGTGAGAATAACTTCCACACGCCATATGCCATAGCACTCTTCCAGGGGGTCCTCAATTAATTCAGGCCATCATTCAAATGTGGATTAGCGTTCGAACGTGGTACTCAAGTAGCTCTTTGTTTTTCTTTTTAGCTGCAACACGCAGAGTGTTGTCTGGTCCTCTTGGCAGTCTGGTCCTCAAGTTAGAGTTCTTTTTATCATCATCTTGGCAGTCTGGTCCTCAAATAATTCAAGAGAATGTTCGAACGTGGATTGATGTTCAAACGTTCATGCCTTGTTTCAAACTTCTCTAATTTTCTTCCAAAGCATACGAGTGTTGCAAGAAAAGTTTGATATCCATTGACTTTAGGCCATTGTACAATTTTTCTCTTGAAATGTCATCATTGAAACTCTATCAAAGCATAATCAGTCTTAAAAAGGCATAGTAAGTTGCTATGTTTAACTAATAATAGTAGGTATCTTCCCTGGAAAGCTTCACGAGACAAAACTCGTCCATTAGGGGGTACCTAGTGGTTTAACGGCTTATTGCATACACTAAATGCAATCGTATCACTTGCAAAAATGGTTTTGTATATATTGAATTAAGTTTTATCTTTAATTATTAGGGATTAGTAATATCAAAGTTAGGGGGTGTGATTAACCATTAAAAATAGCATTGAAACCTCCATTGGAATGGTTAATTACATACATTTTGCATTTAAGGAGATAAAATTAAGGTCATTTACTAAGTAATGCTTACATAGAGATGAAAGTCATGATTTGCACGATAAGATGAGCTAATAGGACATGTGGGAGAGAAAGGACAACAAGGGATCCAACTATGAAGACTTAGGAGGCTGAAATAAGGACTTTTTGTTATGCGTTCGAACAGGGTCTATAGTGTTCAAATGCACTAACTACAAGAATCAGATAGGATCCACCATTCAACAACCAAAGTCATTTAGGCTACCGGTCAACATATGTGGCATTTGAATGGGTTATATGGTGTTTGAACAAGATCAAATCTCAGCATCTCAGCAGATAGAAGCTCACAAAAATCTATTAGAACATTCTAATGGTCTTATTTGTGTTCGAATGCCATATCCAGACTGTAAGATCTCACCTTTTTTACTTCAAATCCAGATTTCAAGCCCTTTTCTCCTATAATTACCCCCTTGCATTTAGTCTAAGAAGCAACTATTGGAAGAGGAACAAACCCTCCAAATTAACTAGTTTTTTTTTTACTTTCTTCTTATTACTTTCATTAGCTTTCATTTTGTGTAGCTTTCTCCTTCACCTAGAGGAGTGAACTTCTCTCACCCTTCTAGCTCTCTTGTAGCCTTGAAGGGTGGGTAATATTTCACTTAGTCTTTTTTGGAGATAAGAATTTTGTTGTCTTTATATTTCTACCTTTGTAATTCTAAGCATCCCAACTTATAGGGATGAGATTCACTCACTTTTCTAGCTTTCTTCTAGCAATGAAAAGTGAGCAGTTTCTTGTTCACTCTTGAGTAAGAAATGATGGACATGTAAAATATTATTCGAAATATATTTGTGTCATTTCATTTATGCTTATTGTATTATCCTTTCTTTTATATGTTGAATGATTGAATGTATCTAGCAAAGCAAAAGTATTTTATACACTTGTTTGACCACACATTGACAATTTAAATCTTGGCATAGGTGATTCTAATGATTACCTGCAAGTGCCCAAACTAGGTCTTCATAAAAATCTTTCAGTCTTCACTTACATTGTACTTTAATTTATGGTTGAATAGCTTAAATATTGTTGGATGCTTTGTAGAGTTATTTGGTTGTTTATAAACGGGTTACCCTCAATGAGTGAATTTGAGAAAGAATTCTTACCTTAATTTCTGTAGATCTTGATCGTAAAGTATTTGGTTACAATTTCCACACATAAATCCTTCGAGATCTCTCCCTTTTACGTTCTCCCAACTCTCCTTAGCTTTCTAGGGTTGTAAACTGTTGAAAACTAACTTAAAGAACATCTTTAAGGTATTTATAGGGTCAAAATGTTTTCAGTCAGCGCGAGCTTGATCGCTTCTAAACACGCACTCACGTTCGAACTGAAAGGAATCATATACTAAACACAGCAGAATTTTAAAAAAATAATAATTTGATTCCTCATACCAAGATCTATTCATGTTTAATACAAATCGAGAAACCTTAGATCTATAGAGAAGATTAAGGATTACCTCTTGAAGCGTGCCTTTAACAATCTTCAAGCATTCTCAAAATTTTAAATCTTCATTTATGAATTTGATCTTTACCCCAAGCCTCACAGACGTTTGGTCTCTATCGGTATCGACACGAATTGACAAACTTGAAGGATCTACTTCAACCATTGATAAAACTAGTAGAGAGAGAGAATGAGGAGTGGTTCTTTTTGTGCTAGCAAGAGAGTTGTTATTTCTATATATCTGTTTAATCTATCTCCAACATAAAGGTATTTATAGAGCTTTAAAGGCTCTAATCCTAGTTTGGGTCAAATTGCAATTATCTCATAATTACGTATAACCCCTTTATTAACAATAATTTTAATAAAGTCCCTAATTAACTCTTAATTAGGTTTTTACCCCAATTAACTCTTAATTGTTTGTCTCCATTTTATCCTTTAGTTTTCAATCAATTCTATTGTGTGTGACCCTATAGGTTCAAGTATACCCGGTTGTAGGCATTCGATACTAACTACAAGTAGTATCTTAAATTAGAACTCTTTCTAATTTAGCTTGAATTAAAACTTTTCTAATTCTCCCTTTATGAAGAATAATTAATATATTTATATTAATTTTATTCTTCGGGCTTCTACTAATCATGAGTGACACCTAGCAGCATATCATGATCAACCTCCGGATCGCACCAAGTAGATAAAGAACCCATTCTGTCGATAGTTGTCATGCAATTCAATCCTTCTATCACACAATGCCCCATTTGAATTACTAGGGTATGGAATTACTGTCAAACCCCTAATTCAATCTTATGTGTTCAATCTTAGGACTATAACTCTTAATGATCAATTTGGAAACTCTTTTCTAATTGTCATTCTGTCTTGGCCATGGACTCTTTGAGTTATATCCCTAAAGATCACATAGGACATTCTCCCTTTAATTACTAAGGATGATAGATTATATTTTGTACACTCATAAGTCTTAACGCATGCCTAACTATGTTCAACAATACATATTCAAGTTACATGGTTAGGATATGAATATGTTGTATAGTTAAAGCATAGAAGTCCATGCACAAGACAACTATAGTGTCTCAAGTCTAAAGATCAGTTGCATAACTATTACATTAGGATTTAATATTGACAGGCATGTAAAACTCCATATGAAAAATCTTATGTTTGTCAATGGTCACATTCAATGTACTTATTCTCTAACAAGCACCCACACACCTGCTTCAGTGTCCCAACACTAGTGACTTGGACAAGTCACCTCATATCAAATATGAGTAAACATAGGTGTGCTAGTCTATCCGAATTACTTGGTGCCCAAATAGTAATCCTATGACTAGGAACATTTAAGAGTTAAATACTAAGAAGTATAGGTCTCCTCTTCTCAACACCTTGAGAAACCTTCTTAACTTATACTCTATGGACTATATCATGTATACTAAAATGAAATAAAGTAGAAACATGATAAATAAACTTGCCCTTTTATTTAATTAAGTAATGAATGTTGCTAGTACAACTCTAAAACATCTTCTATATGATTGGTCTTAGAGCATACTACTAACAATCTCCCACTTGCACTAATACCAATCGATCTTGTATCTAATACCCATCTTCTAAAGATGTAAGTCCAATTGTTGTTATCTTAGTGCTTTCATAAGTGGGTCCGCTATATTATTTATTGATGCAATCCTTTAGATACACACATCACCTCTTCCAATGATCTCTTAGATCATGTTGAATGCCACTACAAGTGTTTGGATTTTTGATGAGACTTTGGTTCCTTGGCTTGAGCTATTGCCCCATTGTTGTCACTGTACAATAGTATATGTGACTCAATGGTAGGAACTAATCTAAGTTCATTATTGAACTTCTTAATCCAAACAACTTCTTTGGCATCTTTTAAGGCGGCAACATACTCAACCGTAGTAGTTGAATTCACTGTAATATCTTATTTGCAGCTTCTCCAACTCACTACTCCATCATTTAAGACAGACACAAATCTAGAAGTAGATATTCCTTTTATCTAAATTAGACTAAAAGTTTAAGTCTATATATCTATCCACACGTACCTCTCATTCTTCATAGACAAGAAAAAGAATCCATAGTTCTTCTCAAGTACTTAAGAATGTCTTGACTACATTCCAATGTTCCAAACATGAAATTTGACTGATATCTACTAGTAACACTTATAGCATATCTGATATCATGTTTTTGTACATAGCACAACATACATGAGGCTATCTATTGCTAAGCATAAGGTATATTGCTCATGTTATTTCTCTCTTTTGATGTTGTAGGACTCATGTCCTAAGAGAGATGAATTCCTCCTTTGAAAGGTAAAAATCCTTTCTTGGAATTCTGTATGTTAAATCTCATTAACATCATGTCTATGTACAAGGATTGGAATACCTGAAGCAACATTCTAGATCTATCTCTAAAGACCTTTATACCTAGTATATTGGATGTTTCTCCCAAACCTTCAATGTAGAAATTATGTGAAAGCTATAGTTTGACCGATGAGAGCATCCTAACATTATTCACAATGAATAGAATGTCTTTCATATAAAATACCAAAAATGTGGTAAAAATGATTACTACTTAAATGTAGCATATTATTATGCCTTTTTTGGACTAATTATACTTTGATGGAGTTTAAATGATGACATTTCAGGTTCTAAAGTGTAAAAGGGTGCAAGGGCAACAAAAATCACACTTAAATGTAACACCAGCGCATTAGGGAATAAAATTGGAGAAGCTTGGAACAAAGCAGGAACGTTCGAATGCCAACTCGCATTTGAACGTCCACTGGAACAAAGAAAAGACCAGACTGTGAAGACATGGTGTGTTGCAGCAAAGAAGGAAGTGCACTTGAGTACCACGTTCGAATGTCCACTAAAGACCTGGGTAATGAGTGAAAAATACCAAGTCCTGCATGAAGTATGGAAGTGGGTTTCCTTAGAGGACCACAGCCCACTTAAGTGATATGGTCAAACCCCATCTGGCGTTCGAACGCTCATAAAGCAAAAATAGAAGACACGTTCAAATGACAAACACCATTCGAACGTCCATACTGTAAAAACATAGACAACGTTCAAACGTCAACTCACGTTTGAATGTTCTCCACAGACTGCCTGCAAAGTAGTTGGTCTTTCACTTGGACTTGGGCGGCATCCACTATTCATTCATCCTCTCCTATCTTCCCCTCTCCCCTTCCTTGCCTATAAATACCCCCATTAAGGGAGCTTTAGGGTTGTAATTTTTTCTCTTGTAAAATAGGAAGCTAGAGCGTGGTTTATAGGCTTAGACTACACCAAGAACTAGTAAGGAGCTTGTATGGAGGCTTTGACTCCCACTCATTTTGATTAATCATAGATGTTTTTTATATTTGCTTGTCTTACATCTTTTGGTTGAGGAAGTAACCCTCCATTTGTTGGTTGAAAAAGCAACCCTCCACGTGTTGGTTGAGGAAACAACCCTCCATCTTTTGGTTGAGTAAACCACCCTCCAAGAGTAACTAGCTTTCTTCTACTTTTATTTTTTATGTATTTCACTTCTATTCCTTGAGCATCCTTCTTTCTTAGAAGAATGAAACTCTTCCACTTTTCTAGAGCTTTACCAAAGTCGTGAAAGGTGGAACTTGATTCACTTATTCTTCATTGAAGATAAGCTATTTCTTTAGTTTGCTTCACTTAGTAGCTCCTCTACTTGGAGGGATGAGTATCATTCACTCTTCTAGCATTACCAAAGCCATGAAGAGTGAGTAGTTCCTCGTTCACTCTTTAGTAAGAGGTGATGAATATGTAAAGATTACTCAGAAGTTATGTTTGTGCTATTCATTTATGCTTTCATGCTTTATATTCCACTTGCTCATTGGATGATTGAATGTATCTAGCAAAGCTAAGGTACTTTGTATAACCAAGGGCTCCTTCTATGATACGGATGACTCCTGTATAGAAAGACCCATTGGTTCAAGGCAAGCACCCCGGCTAGCTCTTCATGACAACCTTTCAATCTCCACCATTATTCCGCTTGACTTGATCCGAAATGTGTACACCCAAGTGCAGGCGTTCAAGTTGTAGTAATAATCCAGTTAAGTCCGGAGTCGAATCCACAGGGAACTATGATTGGTGTTTTGAATTCAGCAAAAATAGAGACCAAGTGACTGGAAATTTTGATAGTTTGGAGTGGTGGGGTTTCTTGAATAGAATAGAAGATTCTTTTCAAGAGTTTTTCTAGAAAAAATATAAGATAAATTAGCAAAGATAACAGCCACTCTGTAGTTTGAAGATCAGGACATGTAATTGATTATCCGGTTTATTATGTTTGTGCTTTATAACTCAATTAACTCCCGTGTGAACAGTAAGTTAATCGAAAGATAAAGATGGACTGTGAGAGTTAAGCACATGATTTCGATGCCTTTCTAGAAGTTTGCAAGAATTGTCTGTGCCGAGACTTAACTCATCTACAAACAAGCAACTGTTTCTACAAGCCATCCAACCATGGCATTAATGGTCCATTCTTTGAATAGAGCGCAGCAATGGTGGAGATTGAAAGGTTGTCATGAAGAGCTAGCCGAGGTGCTTGCCTTGAACCAGCGGGTCTTCTATGCAGGAGTCATCCGTATCATAGAGGGAGCCCTTGGTTATATAAAGTACCTCAACTTTGCTAGATGCATTCAATCTTCCAATGAGCAAGTGGAATATAAAGCATTAAAGCATAAAGGAGTTGCACAAACATAACTTCCGAATAATCTTTACATATTCATCACCTCTTACTAAAGAGTGAATAAGGAACTACTCACTTTTCATGGCCTGGGCAAAGCTAGAAAAGTGAGTGATACTTATCCCTCCAAGTAGAGGAGCTACTAAGTGAAGCAAATTAAACAAAGAGCTTATCTTCAATGAAGAATAAGTGAATCACATTCCACCCTTCACGACTTTGGTAAAGCTCTAGAAAAGTGGAAGAGTTTCACTCTTCTAAGAAAGAAGGATGCTCAAGCAATGGAAGTGAAATACATGAACAATAAAAGTAGAAGAAGGCTAGTTACTTTTGGAGGGTTTCCACTACAACCAAAAAATGAGCTATCTCTCTTGATACTTGTAAATAAAAGCAAGTACAACTACAAGGGGAGTTTAAGCCTCCATCATGGTTGTCACAACATACATGTAAAGGCTTAACATAAATAAATAAAAGATTTCAACTACAAGGGGAGTCTAAGCCTCTTTCATGGTTGATACAAATGCAAAATGAAAACATAAACAAGAGATGTACAAAAACTAGTTTTTTACTCTATTCTACAAGAGAAGGATTTTGCACCCCTTTTCTCTTCAAGAGGAAGAACACCCCCTTTCAAGCTCCCAACATGGGAGTATTTATAGGCAAGGAAGGGGAGGGGGAAACAAGAAGATAAGAGAGGATGAGTGAATAGTGTATGCCGCCCATGAAAACCAACTACTCTACAGGAGGACGTTCGAACGTGAATCGACGTTCAAACGTCGTCTTCTATTTTGCTTTAGGAGCATTCGAACGTTGTCTGACGTTCGAGCATGTCTTCTGGTCTTGCTTTATAAACGTTCGAACACCAGATGGGGTCTGACCTTTTCCACTCAAGTGGTCTTCTGTGAAGTTCATTTCCACGCTCTATTTAGAAGTTTGTTCTTCAAATAATTCCAAGAGACGTTTGAACGTTGAATGGCGTTCGAACGTGGTACTTAAGTGCACTTTCCTCCTTGCTTGCTGTAACACGCCATGTTTGATCAATCTGGTCTTCAATCAACTCAAGTGGACGTTCAAATGTTAGTTGGCATTCGAACGTGGTATTCAAGTACCTCAGGGTCCTGGTGCTTGACTGCAACACACTATGTCTCAGTAGGCTGGTTTTGTCATAGTTCAAATGGGTGTTCGAACGTTAGTTGGAGTTCGAACGTTCTTGCTTTGTTCCAAGCCTCTCCAATTTCATTCCCTAATGTGCTGGTGCGACATTCAAGTGTGAAATATCCTTACTTGAACTCCATCAAAGTACAATTAGTCCTAAAAAGGCATAATAATATGCTACATTTGAGTACTAATCACACCCCCAACCTAAATATTACTAGTCTCTAGTAATATAACATAAAAAAAATGTAAATCTATTTCTAATGCCTTTTTCATAGGTCATCCGGTTGCATTTAGCTTATCTAACAAGCCGTTGAACCACTAGGTTATTCTAGTGGACGAGTGTTGTCTCGTGAGGGTTTTCAGTGAAGCTACCCACAAACTTCAATCGAACAAATATGTATGTGAGATTGTTAACTAAAAATGAATTAGCATCATGGTCGTTGGGACACTCAACCCTCAATCGTGACTTATCCCCTACATTTCTTTTCCATTGGTACTCACTCTATGCAAAAATTAGCACCTGTTACATTAGCATTTGGAATTCCCTGAGTAGTAGCTAGAAACAAGAATTGGTATATAACAATCATTCCCCTTTTTCCACCTTCCATGGATAGCTTTGATTTCACAAACCTTTCTCAGAATGCTCTCAGCAAAACAAGTCGCTCCGATTATAGTGACTTATCTCTCAAAGGGCATGTGATCAGAAGATGGTCAATCAAAAAATCTCATGCACAATTAGTATAGGAGTGAAGTTTTGAGGAAAATAGACCTTACTTTGGCATAATCTCATGGAAGAATATTGATGGAAATAAAGAAATTCTAGTTAGCACACCCCACTTGTAGTAGACAACATACATATGCATCACACTTGAGATCACCTAGGGCTTTTTGTAGGTTGTAATGGGGCCAAAGGTCAGTGGCTAATGAAATGACGTCAATGGTGATCAAAAGCTATCTTTTTACGCAGTGGCACACCTCCTTCTAGCTTCTTGACATTTTGGCTATGAATGGGATTTTTTTTTTTTTCAAATTTCACCATTTTTCACTTTCTTGGCAATTTTCTGTCTCACGGTATCTTTTCTCTTTCGGCTGTTTCCACTGATTTTCCTTTTATTGAACAGTAGCCACCATTGTCTTTTCTATTTTTATTTCCTTTTTGTATCATATTGATTTTCAAGAGGGTGCAAAAAATTAGATAGCAAGGTATGGTAAATATATGCTTTTGTGGCTTGGTCATCACACGAATTTTATTTTTTTTTTGGAAAAGAATTCATTCGTTTAAGGCTCAAGCATGGCTGACTAGGGATATACTTTTGTAAAAGAATTAGTTAAGGCTCAAAGTCGATCCAAAGATGGCCTAAGATCCTTTTTCAAGTATGTGCATATATATATGTATGCAAAAGTCCCTTGTGGGTTATGAAAATAGATCACTTTAGTTGCATCAATCAATGCAAGGTTAATGAGATTATTGAAAGAGATCGGAAGTGAAAGAGCTTACTTTGAGTAATTGTTGATATCCTCTCAAAAAACATCGTAAAGCTCAAGACTTACCATGGTTTTCTTTGTCATCTCCACTAATTATGTCGGGTGTTCTGAGGAATGTTGGTTATATAGCGATTCCATTTTCAAGTCAGATCACCGTATACCTCAAAAATAGCAAATACTAATGTACATTTGACAATTAAATCATAGAGATAGAATGAAGGTTCCAAAAAAATGAGGTTTTACGGCTTGGTAGTTAAGTTGAGGTGTCAAACTGATCATGTGCTTAGTCATTTTCACAAGCAATCTTAACATCCACATTTGTTTCTATTTATTCACAAGAATTAAAGTGCTAATCCTATACATGCATTTTAAACAAATAAGGGTGATAAACAGAATCATTCATTTCATAAAAGATGATGTGTCTACAATAATGTCAATGATTCAATTTATCCATTCAAAACATAACTTCAACTATCCACAATCAACTCTAAAAAGAAATAAACATCCCTCATAAGTACAAATATCCACAATAATCACAAATGAAACAAATATCCACAAGAATTATCAAGAAGAAACTTTTATCAAAGAAGAAACAAATAATAAACCCAAACAAGAATAGAAATCAACTTCCTCCATCTCCCCCATCTCCACTGACTTCACTAGCACCACCAGCTCCTCCCCTCAAATAGCCAAGAATCTCCTCCTACTGTCGAAGAATCTTGTCTTAGTTGGCCTCGATGCCAAGCATAATCTCTTGTAGTGATCTGTGGGTGTTGGTGCCTGCCTCCTCCTGAGTCTGCATATGCTCTCTTTCTAACTCCCTCTCCTCCTCTACATCAAGCGCATCTTATACCTCATCAACTCCCTGGGTCGGTGGCACCACTTGTCTTGCCGCTGGGGTGGCCCTATGCCCTTGGCTTCTCTTGAAAGAGCCTTTGTTTAGTGGCCCTATTGGCTTTTGAACTTTCATTTCAGGCCTCACCCTGACCCCATTATCAGTGCATATCTCAGTCACCAAAGTACCAAAAGGGAGTGCACTCCTCTTCGCATCACACCCCTTCTTCATTTCACTCAGAATCAATGAGGGGAGGTCGATGTTATTCCCTCTTCCCAGTGCATAGAGCAAGTGAGCCATTTCAAGCAAAATCTCATTTTTCCTTCCTATGGGGGCTAGGTTAGACACCGCAATAAATTTTAGCATCTTGTATTTATCGGTGAGTTCCCTTTGTTTCAAAAATATCCTTCCTTCCCATGAGAAATCAGCTATCCCTGTCAATTCCTTCCCAACCCTATCCAACACAACATTCTTTTTTGGCGGGTAAGTTGGGTTTTGCACCCGAGGCACCTCTTTCCTTACTTCCAAAATATATGCCTCATCCACATCAATGTGGGTGCCTCTTACGTATGTTTGGATGGCACCGTGGATGATCTCAGCGTTGGAGTAGAACTCCCTCACCAAGTCAACAACGGCATCCCCACCATTCCTCAAAAACCACACCCATTCCCTCCTCTCCATTTCCTCCAAAATTCCTAATTCCGCAAAGTCAGAAACAACAACATCTCTCTCACAGACGATAGCATGGTTTTAAAAGAAATTATCATACCTTTCGGCTTTGAGTGCACTGGGAAACCTTGTTCGATCATACCTCTTCATCCTTTACCTCCCCTCTCTTTTCTTAATGACTTCTTCTACAAAATTAGGTTCCTAGTTTACTGGTTGATTGCGCCTGGCAGGAAGCTTGACCCTAGGCATGGTGTTTTCTCGATTTTGGGCTTGAGAGGGTGTGAAAATCTTGATTTTTCTTATGAAAATGATGATTTTGGATGTGGAAATGAGTTTGGGATGGTTGATTTTAGGTAAAATTGAGGAATGAGTGGAGTTTTGAGGGCTAGGGAGTGAAAAGAGGTTCTAAGGTTTGGAGGATTTTGGAGGTTTTTGGGGATTTTGAACTGGGGAAGATGGTCCAGGCTTTTATAGTCTGAAGAGGAACGTTCATGTCGTTTGAACGTTTGTAGAAGAATTTTAACAAAAATGTTCGAACGTTAAATGTCGTTCGAACATGGTGGGCTCCCAGTACTTTTGAGTTCTGTCAAAGACCAAAGTACTATAAGTTCCTGTCATCCGAACGTGCTAGCAACGTTCGAACGCCACTTGGCATTCGAATGTTGAATCAAACTCAAAAAAAATTTCTACATTACACTATACAATAAAAGAGGACAAAACACACAAGTTTGAACCAAAAATTCATGGCGTCTCAGGATAAGTCCCTATCCACGCTTCAAGTTGGTATTCTGGGACACTCCTTACTCAGCCCATATTTTCATTTCAGTCAAAAGAGTTTGTACAAAACAAAAAGGATTTTTTTTACTTTTTTACAAAAATTCGGACCCTTGGCTTTCATCCCCAACAAAAGTACATTTTTTCATAGTTTAAAAAGAAGTATAATCCGAGTCTTCATTTGTCTCTGTGTCTTTTGAACAACCAGTAATTCTCCCAATTTCCTCTCTCACAAACCGGTTAAGCAGAGTACCAGGATAATCCTTACTCTGCCCATTCACTATCCAGTCTAATCGATTGAATGCGCGTCCAAAAATTGGTTCAGAACACTGGTTATATTTCTTCTCGTGAAAGACTCTACCACACTATTTACAGGCACCAAGTCTTTTGGCACGACGACGTTTAGCAAAATTGCAATTGCCGCACAAGGGTTTCGCTTGTTGTTCTCGGATCTCATTCTTTCTCACCAATCTTACTTTTCTCATGATCACAGTATGCACATCAGAAGGAAAATTTCATAGAACTCCTAGACTAAACCAAAAAAGTTTAACATCCATGCTTTCTATGCTTTAAGACTCACTATCTGGTTCTTTAACGTCTACCAGTCACAAAGACGATTAGAGATAACTCACAAACATAACTATCAAAATACAAAACATGGTAATCAAAATATGGTACACAATCTGATCAAGAACAACAATAACAACAACACAAAGTTAAAAAATTTCTACGGGCATATATGAACTGTAGTTCTCACCCCCCAACCTAAACTAAACATTGTCCCCAATGTTTTGATTTTACCAATATGGTGAACTTTAGAGATGAGGTTGAACGGTAGAGATCTTATTCATTGCCAAAACCTACAAGCAAAATACACAAATCAAACATCTCATTGCAAATCTGGGTTTCCACTAGGATGAAAACCCTTGATTCTGAGTGCAGACAAAAGAAGCATAGCCATATACAAATAGAGTAAACACACGCAGATCATGAGACAAAGGACTGGGTCTTCGGGTAGTATGGTCATAGGGCTATTGGGGTTGTGTTGCGTTTACAGAAGGTCACGAATAGCGAAGAAGAAGAAAAAGAATGGGGAAAGGGACAGAAGTGCGTGGAAAGAGAGGAAAAGGGGGTGGGGGCCTTATAAAGGTGGTGGTGTGGTTCGGGTTGGACCAGATTTTCCCTAACCTGGACCCTTTTTGTGTCGACAAGTGCTTTTCTCGAAGCAATGTTCTGGATCCATTAAAAGAATGGTCTCCACATTTTTGACAAAGTTCTCCAAAAGTGGTTTCAACCGCTGTCCATTATCAGTAAAGTTAATACCATTTGATGGATTTTTCACTTCTATTGCTCCATGCTTAAACACCTTTTTGACAATATAAGGCCCTGTCCATCTTGATTTTAACTTACCAAGAAAGAGGCGGAGTCTTGAATTAAACAACAGGACTTTTTAAGAAGGTTCAAAAGACTACCGCACGATATTTTTGTCATGAAAAATTTTCATCCTGGATTTCACAATTTTAGCATTTTCATATGCTTCATTTCTCAACTCCTCTAGTTCATTAATTTACAATTTTCTTGAAAGTCCAGCCTTGTCCAGGTCATGGTTCATTGCTTTAATGACTCAATATGCCCTATGTTCCAATTCCACAAGTAGGTGACAAGGCTTTTCATAGACTAATCGATAGGGAGACATGCCCAAAATTATTTTAAACGCAATGCAATATGCCCATAGTGCATCGGTTAGTCTTAACGACCAATCTTTGTGGTCTGAATTTACCATTTTTTCCAAAATTAATTTGATCTCCCGATTAGCCAATTCAGCCTGTCCACTAGTCTGTGGATGATAAGGGGTTGCAATTTTGTGAAAAATCAAATATTTTTTCATTAAATTCCAGAAAGGGCGATTGCAAAAATGAGCACCCCCATCACTTATGATTGATTTCAAAATTCCAACCAGGACAGAATATTTTCTTTCAAAAATTTTATCACCATTTGGTGATCATTATTCCGGCATGGAATTGCCTCAACCCATTTAGATACATAGTCTATAGCCACTAGGATGTATAGACAACCAAAGGAAGGGGAAAATGGTCCCATAAAATCAATGCCCCAACAGTTAAAAATTTCAATCACAAGAATTGGGTTTAAGGGCATCATGTTTCTTTTTGAAATATTTCCCAACCTTTGGCATCTATCACAAATTAAACAGAAGGCATGGACATCTTTAAAAAGTGTGGGCCAGTAAAATTCACACTGCAAGATTTTTGCAACAGTTTTTCTTGAGAAGAAGTGTCCACCACATGCTTCAGAATGACAAAAGGTTATTACTTGTCTGCTTTCTTGAGCGGGAATGCAACATCTTATGATTTGATCCTTACAGTACTTAAATACGTATGGATCTTCCCAAATAAAGTTACGAACCTCCCTCAGAAATTTCTTTTTGTCCATGGGGATGAAAGATGGAGGGAGTGTTCTAGTAGTCAGGAAGTTAGCAATATCAGCGTACCATGGAGTCTCATCAATCATGAACAGTTGTTCATCGGGGAATTTCTCATTGATCAATAGTCCGTCCTCGTGAAATTCATAAGTTAATCTGGACAGATGGCCTGCCACCACATTCTCGACACCTTTTTTGTCCTTAATGACCAGGTCAAACTCTTGAAGTAAGAGTATCCATCTTAAGAGTCTACGCTTAGCATCTTTCTTTGTGAGCAAAAATTTCAGTGTTGCATGGTCAGTAAATACAACAACAGAAGAACCGACGAGATAAGAACGAAATTTCTCAAAAGCGAAAACCACAGCAAGCAATTCTTTTTTAGTGGTGGAGTAATTCATTTGAGCTTCATTCAAAGTCTTGTTTGCATAGTAAATCACATATGGTTTCTTTTCTTTTTGTTGTCCTAACACAACACCTATAGCATAATCACTTACATCACACATGAGTTCAAAGGGTAAAGTCCAGTCAGGTGGTTGCATTATTGGGGCAGAAATTAACATGCCTTTAAGCTTATCAAAAGCTTTCTGACATGCTTCACTCCAATCAAAGATTACATTCTAACTTAGAAGATGACACGTAGGTTTTGCTATGGTACTGAAATCTTTTATGAATCTCTTGTAAAAACCTGCATGTCCCAGAAATGTTCAGACATCCTTTACAGTCTTGGGAGTAGGCAAGTTTCCAATCAGATCTATTTTGACCTTGTCAACTTTCATGCCCTCAAACGACACAATGTGACCTAAGACAATGCCTTGTGTTATCATGAAATGACATTTTTCCCAATTAAGCACCAGATTGGTCTCTTTACACCTTATTAATACCTTTTCCAGGTTGGCCAGACACAAATCAAATGAGTCACCAGAAACAAAGAAGTCATCCATGAATACTTCTGAAAACTTTTCGACCATGTCACTGAATAGACTCAGCATGCATCTTTGGATTGTTGCAGGAGCGTTACAAAGTCCGAATGACATCCTTTTGAATGCAAAAGTGCCAAAGGGGCATGTGAATGTGGTTTTTTCCTGGTCATTGAGTGCTATATCAATTTGATTGTATCCAGAATACCCATCTAGAAAATAGTAAAATTCATGGCCTGCAATTCTCTCTAGAACCTGGTCAAGAAAAGGAAGAGGGAAATGGTCTTTTCTAGTCACCAAATTGAGTTTTCGATAGTCAATACACATACACCATCTTGTGACGACTCAAGTTGGTACTAGTTCATTGACTTCATTTTTAACCACTGTAACCCCAGACTTTTTGGGCACCACTTGGGTTGGACTAACCCATTTACTATCTGAGATGGGAAAGATTATCCCTGCATCTACAAGTTTAAGCACTTCTATTTTCATAACTTCCTTTATGTGAGGGTTCAGTTGTCGCTGCATTTGACGAGAGGGTTTTGAATCCTCTTCCAGGCATATAACATGATTGCAGATTAACGGACTTATACCTTTCAAATCAGCGATGGTCCACACAATGGTGCTTTTGTGGCTTTTAAGAACTTCAATCAGTTTATACTCTTGCAAGTCTGTGAGCTTAGATGAAATTACCAATGGATATGACTCATCTTCTCCTAGGAATGCATATTTGAGGTCAGATGAGAGAGGTTTCAATTCAGGCTTTGGTGGCTTGACACTTGATGAAAGTGGCTTTGTGCCACTTGGCAAAAGTTCCTCGAATTTGGGGGTCCATATATCAATAGCATGAGTCGGGCAATTCTTTAGATCATCATTTTTTGTTTCAGATGTGATGGATTCTGAAAAAGAAAGTTCAGTGAAATTTTCACAAAATGTGTTATTCAGATGGTCCTGAACCAAAGACTCAATGGAATTTATTTCTCTTTCTTCTTTGTCCTTTCCTGGGTGTTTGGCAACATTGAAAATATTCAACTCAATAGTCATATTCCCAAAGTTTAATTTCATGACCCCATTCCTGCAATTGATTAGTGCATTTGAAGTTGCTAGGAAGGGTTGACCAAGAATAACGGGAATTGGGTTCTCTGAATATTTTGTTGGCTGAGTATCAAGGATGATGAAGTCAACAGGAAATACAAAGTTGTCCACTTGGACAAGTACATCTTCAACAATACCCCTAGGAATTTTGACAAATCTGTCTGCCAACTGAAGTGTGACACTCGTACATTTGAGTTCTCCTAGACCTAACTGCTAGTAAACAAACATGGAAGCAAATTGACACTTGCTCCAAGGTCTAACAGTGCTTGGTCGATTCTGAAATTTTCAATGACACACGACACAGTCGGACACCCTGGATCTTTGTAATTTGGAGGGGTTTTGTGTTGAAGCAAGGCAGTGGCATGTTCTATTAAGAAGGCTCTTTTTTGAACATTTTGGCTTCTTTTGATTGTGCACAAGTCTTTCATAAACTTGGCATAAGATGGAACCTATTTAATTGCATCCAGAAGTGGGATGTTGATTTTTACTTGCTTGAAGAGCTTGTAAATTTATGGCTGATTATTCAACTTCTGTGTAGTTTTGAGTCTATGAAGAAAAGAAGCAGGAATAGAACATGAGGGTTCTTCTTCCCTTGATGGCTCTGGTTCTTGTTCAATCATGGGCTCGGGTTCCTCTTCTTTCTCACATTCAGGCTCAATTGTTTTAGTCTCAATTAGTGGATTGACTAGGATTGACTTAGGTTTTGGCTTTGGAAGTAAGATGTCTTTGATAGTCTTTTCAATCACCTTGCCACTTCTTAGTGTAGTGACAACTTGGGCTTGGGCTCGTGGAGTTTCCATGATTGTGGGATTTTCCACCTTAAATTGGCCTTGTGGTGGTTTTGGTTGGGCAGGAAACTTGCCCTTCTCATGTGTGGTTATGGATTGGGTCAATTTTTGGATGTGGCTTTTAAGATCCTTGAAACATTGAATGGTCTGTGTTTTGAAATCAGTAAAAGCCTGAATGAAACTATTGTTGTAGTTCATTTGGTTGTGCATGAGTTGATTTAGTATATCTTCAATGTTCCTCTTTTGTGGTCGTTGGTATGGTTGGTATGCAAGAGGTCCTTGAGGTGGTGGGTGCGAACCTTGTTGTTGGTTAATGGGAGTTGGTTGTGTGTTTCTCCAACTGATGTTTGGGTGGTTCCACCACCTTGGATTATATCTTTCAGAGTATTGGTTGGAATACGGCTTGTTGAAGTTGAAGACAAGATTTATTTGTTCCAACAAAACCTCCTTGAATGCTAGAATGGTAGGACACTCCCCAGTAGGGTGTCCTGTCAGTGCACAAATCCCACACACTTGTTTAGTGGGATAGCTAACATCAACTTGATGAACATTTTTCATCTCTAAAGCTTCAAGCTTTCGAGACATGGTGGACATTTTTGCTCTTAGGTCATTGTCATCTCTCAAGACATACTTACCCCCTTGGGAAGTAGATGATTTGGCTTCAATAGTAGTAGGAGAGGTAGAGCCCCACATCTGAGAACTGTCAGATATGGTGTCAAAGAAATCAAATGCCTCCTCCAGACTTTTTCCCATAAACTCTCCTTGAGCCATCATTTCGACAAACTGGCGTAGTTTACTGGCCAAGGAGTCATAGAAAAATTCTATCAAAGTCCAATTCTCAAAAGCAGGGTGTGGTCAGGACTGGAGAAGATCTTTGAATCTTTCCCAGCTTTGGTAAAAAGTTTCCCCTTCTCTAACTGAAAATTTCATGATTTGTCTTTTAAGTGCATTACTGCGGTGTAAAGGAAAAAAATTTCTGAAAAATTCATTTTATAGTGTCTGCCAGTTACATATAGAAAGAGCTTTTAAAGAATTTAGTCATTGTTTAGCTTTATCCCTTAAGGAAAAAGTTTCATCTTGACCAATTCAGAATTGTCTTGAAAAGTTCCACATACTTCCTCAAAATCTTTTAAGTGTAGATATGGGTTTTTTGTTTTGAGTCCACGGAATTGAGGGAGTAGTTGAACTGTCCCCGTCTTTACAGTAAAGGGTGTGCATCTTCAGGAAAGATAAAATAAGAGGGGACACAATTTCTTGTGGGATTTAAGTAATCCCTCAGAGTTCGAATGTTAGGCACTTCCCCCTCTCTTATAGGAATTTCTTCTCGTCTCTCACCATTCACCATTTTACTTTCATAAGAGTCTGCTACTGATCTAGGTGAAAGTGGTTCAGGTTGATTCTGGTGACAAATTTTGATAGTGAGGATCGTTTTCAAACATAAAAGTAATAAAAACAACTTTATACACAGTAAAGAAAATTTATACATAAAAAGTGAGGTCTTTTTACCTTTTATTGTAAACACCTTTTATGGCTCTCCGGCAATGGCGTCAAAAACTTGACTTGATCCGAAATGTGTACACCCAAGTGCAGGCGGTCAAGTTGTAGAAATAATCCACTTAAGTTCGGAGTCGAATCCACAAGGAACTATGATTGGTGTTTTGAAGTAAACAATAATAGAGACCAAGTGACTAGAAATTTTGATAGTTTGGAGTGGTGGGGTTTCTTGAATAGAATAGAAGATTCTTTTCAAGAGTTTTTCTAGACAAAATATAAGATAAATTAGCAAAGATAACTGAAGATCAGGACATGTAATTGATTATCCGATTTATTATGTTTGTGCTTTATAACTCAATTAACTCCCGTGTCAACAGCAAGTTAATCGAAAGATAAAGATGGATTGTGAGAATTAAGCACCTGATTCCGATGCCTTTCTAAAAGTTTACAAGAATTGTTTGTGTGAGACTTAACCCGTCTACAAACAAGAAAGTGTTTCTATAAGGCATCCAACCATGGCATTAATGGTCCATTCTTTGAATAAAGCGCAATAGTGGTGGAGATTGAAAGGTTGTCATGAAGAGCTAGCGAGGGTGCATGCCTTAAACCAACGGGTCTTTCTATGCAGGAGTCATTCGTATCATAGAGGGAGCCCTTATTTATACAAAGTACCTCAACTTTGCTAGATGCATTCAACCTTCCAATGAGCAAGTGGAATATAAAGCATTAAAGCATAAAGGAGTTGCACAAACATAACTTCCGGATAATCTTTACATATTCATCACCTCTTACTAAGAATGAATGAGGAACTACTCACTTTTCATGGCCTTGGCAAAGCTAGAAAACTGAGTGATACTCATCCCTCCAAGTAGAGGAGCTACTAAATGAAGCAAACTAAATAAAGAGCTTATCTTCAATGAAAAATAAGTGAATCACGTTCCACCCTTCACGACTTTGGTAAAGCTCTAGAAAAGTGGAAGAGCTTCACTCGTCTAAGAAAGAAGGATGCTCAAGCAATGGAAGTGAAATACATGAACAATAAAAGTAGAAGAAGGCTAGTTACTTTTGGAGGGTTTCCACCACAATCAAAAGATGAGCTATCTCTCTTGATACTTGTAAATAAAAGCAAGTACAACTACAAGGGGAGTTTAAGCCTTCATCATGATTGTCACAACATAAATGTAAAAACTTAACATAAATAAATAAAAGACTTCAACTACAAGGGGAGTCTAAGCCTCCATCATGGTTGATACAAATGCAAAATAAAAACATAAACAAGAGATGTACAAAAACTAGCTTTTTACTCTACTCTACAAGAGAAGGATTTTGCACCCCTTTTCTCTACAAGAGGATGAATGCGCCCCTTTCAAGCTCCCAACGTGGGAGTATTTATAGGCAAGGTAAGGGAGGGGGGAAAACAAGAAGATAAGAGAGGATGAGTGAATAGTGTATGCCACCCATGAAAACCAACTACTCTGCAGGAGGACATTCGAACGTGAATTGACTTTCGAACGTTGTTTTCTGTTTTGCTTTAGGGGCATTTGAACGTGTCTTCTGGTCTTGCTTTATATACGTTCGAACTCAAGATGGGGCCTGACCTTTTCTACTCAAGTGGTCTTCTGTGAAGTTCATTTTCACACTCTATGCAAAAGTTTGTTCTTCAAATGCTTCCAATGGACGTTCGAACGTTGAATGGCGTTCGAACGTGGTACTCAAGTGCACTTTTTTCTTTGTTTGCTGCAACACGCCATGTTTAATCAGTCTGGCCTTCAATCAACTCAAGTGGACATTCGGACGTGGTATTCAAGTACCTCAGGGTCCTGGTGCTTGGCTGTAACACACTGTGTCTCAACATGCTAGTTTTATCATAGTTCAAATGGACATTCGAACGTTAGTTGGCATTCAAACGTTCTTGCTTTGTTCCTTGCCTCTCCAATTTCATTCCCTAATGTGCTGGTGTGACATTCAAGTGTGGCTTTGGTTGCCCTCGAGCTCTTGTTCACTTTAGAACCTGAAATATCCTTACTTGAACTCCATCAAAGTTCAATTAGTCCTAAAAAGGCATAATAATATGCTACAGTTAAGTAGTAATCAACGTTTTATTCAAAGAATGGACCATTAATGTCATGGTTGGATGCCTTGTAGAAACACTTGCTTGTTTGTAGACCGGTTAAGTCTCGGCACAGACAATTCTTGTAAACTTCTAGAAGGGCATCGCAATCATGTGCTTAATTCTCACAGTCCATCTTTATCTTCTAATTAACAAGTTGTTGACATGGGAGTTAATTGAGTTATAAAGCATAAACATAATAAACCAGATAATCAATTACATGTTCTGATCTTCGAACTAAAGAGTGGTTGTTATCTTTGCTAATTTATCTTATATTTTGTCTAAAAAAAGATCCAATGCAAAGAATCTTATATTCTGTCCAAAAAACCCCACAACTTCAAACTCTCAAGACTTCCAATTACTTGGTCTCTATCACTGCTTACTTCTAAACACTAATCATAGTTCCCTGTGGATTCGACTCCGGACTTCATCGGATTATTACTACAACTTAACCGCCTGCACTTGGGTGTACACATTTTGAATCAAGCCAAGAACTCCCACTAACCCTTTTGTACATACATGGTTCATCTATGTTTAAGAGAAAACCAAATGATTTGATTACCTTATCAAACTGGATGATCCAACTTCGGGATGCTTGCTTTTATTCCATAAATGGATCCCTATAACTTGCACACATTATGGCCTTCGCCACTGGATACAAAACCTTATGGCTACTCCATAAAAATATCTTCCTCAATGTTTATATTAAGAAAGATGGTTTTGACATCCATTTTTCATATCTCATAGTCACAGTGTACAATTTTGACAAGCATAATCATGATGGATTTTAGCATGACTATTAGCTATAAGGTTTCTTCATAGTCAACAGCTTGTCTTTGTTTGAAACCTTTAGCCCATAGCCTAATTGTATAGGTCTCTACCTTTTTCCATTTAAGCTTGTCTTCCTTTTGAAACCCATTTGCAGCCTATAGGTACAAAACCTTAAGGTGGGTATACCAAAGTCTAGGCTTGGTTGGCGTATCTAGAATCCATCTATGATTTCATGACACTTTGCCATTTTCTGAGTTGATGTCTGACATCATCTCTGTGTATTTTATAGGATCACTTTAATGATCATTATAACCAATAAAGAGTTCCTCATCACCGTGATGGAGATACCAATATCTCTAAGGTGGTACAGTATCTTAGAAGATTTACACAGAGCTTGTGTAGTACTAGGTTTTATGTCAATAGGGTATTTAGGCTGATCGCTGACTGTTTGTGGTTCTGAGGACATTTTCTCAAGTTATATCCTTCTTGTTATGCCTTCATCTTGAATAAACTCTTTTTCAAGAAAGTAGCAAACTAGCTAATAAACAATTTTGTTCACTATGAAGATAGAAATAATATCCTAAAGATTCTTCTTTAAGATTTTCCACAAACCTACGTCTTTCAGTCATATCTTCCAAATTGTTCATATCATGTTTCTTAGCATGTGATGAACAACTCCGAATCTAAACATGTTTAAGACTTGGTTTCTTTTTTTTATATCATATCTCATATGGTGTCTTAGGGAAAGATTTGGAAGGTACCCTATTTAAGAGGTATGCGGCGGTGTCTAGGGTAAATCCCCAAAAGGAGATAATTAAGTCAGTGTAACTCATCATTGATCAAACCATGTCTAATAGTGTTCGATTTCTCCTTTTAGAATCACCATTAAGTTATGGTGTTGGAGAAGGAGTCCACTCTGATAGAATGTCATTTTGTGAGATGATCCAAAAATTCAGCATTTAAGTATTCTCCTCCTCGATCTGATCAAAGAGTTTTAATACTTTTGTTTGCTTGTTTTTCTACTTCATATCTGAATTCATTGAACTTTTCAAATATTTCCGATTTGCACTTCATCAAGTGCACTTACTCTAACCATGAATGGTCATTGGTGAGGGCTATGAAGTATGAATAACAACTTATGTCTACTAAACTCAATAGTCCAGATACATCACTATGTATTAATCTTAATTATGCAGCTCTTTCACTTTGTCCTACAAATGGTGTTTTAGTCATCTTACCCATGAGACAGGATTCAAATGTTGGACGGGCTTCATAAGCCCATGGACCTAATTGTCCATTATTAACCAACATGCATATCTCATCCTCACTAATATGACCTAATCTAACATGCTACATATAATTAGGATTATTATCATCTCTAGGTCTTTTATAAGCGATGACATTCATATCATTATGTTCAATATTATTTATAGTGCCATTATTGTTTAAGAAATAGAGACCGTTGAAAAATATACAAAAATCAATCAAATTGGAATTAAAAGTAAATGAACAAAATTTTTTTCTTTAAAAATGTATCTATAACCACCCTTATACAGTGATGAAATAGATATATGTTCCTTACCATATAAGGCATAAATAAACGGTTCCCAAAATCTAAAACAATTTAGATGACAATGGTAAGTAGCATGTCCCCACAATTAATGCAACAACACTTGCTTCATTTCCCACTCGAAGGGACACTTCATATCTACTAACCTTTCTGATTTCTTTTAGTTCATAAAATCAAATATATATGTAAGAACTAGATGCGGTATCTAATATGTAAATTAAATAAGAACCAACTGACAAATCAATTTCAATAAAGAGCATATCGAACATACCTTTTGAAGGCATGTCCTTAATGGAAGTGAGATATTCACAATTGTTCCTCTATAATACCTATCTTTGCCTCGTGGAAACATTTTTCATTGGTATTTTCATTCTTTTCAAAAATGAGAACAATTCTCAAGTTTTGTTTCTAATCTAGGAAGTTAAAGTCGGTCAAACGGTGTAAAATAATAATTCTAGATAAGGGGTTAAGACTTGTCATTGTGATCAAATAAAACATCTAGAATTAGCGATTTTATTTTAACCATTAGATTGGGTCTTTAAATCTGTGAAATCCGAGTAAAATTAAATTTTTTCTTAAAAAGGGTAAAATGGTAATTTATCACTACAGTGCGAGTTGAAAACCCATATTTATCTAGAGATGGGATGATAAAATGGACCTCATCGTTGAATTTGTCTCGCGAAATCTAGTTACCCAGACAATTTTTGTCAAATTACGAGATAGTTGAATTTTTTACGTTTTTCGAGGCGACGGGTGTTGGGTGACCTCAAAAACACCCCAAAAAAAATTCTAAAATTTTATTATAATTTAAAGAAAGTTTATATAAAATATTTTGAGCTTGATCCAAAGCGAAATTTAATCGTTTCGGAGCAAAAACGGACTCGAGAAATGGGGAGTGTGTGGCGCGACGTGGGCCAAGCTTTAAAATTATAAATAGGGGTCTGAACGTTGGAGAGAAAAAAAAAGTGAGATTTCAAGACTTTCTCCCTACGATCTTCAGAGTTCTAGAGGTCGAATCCACTCGGGCCAAGAACGAAAGTTGTTCTCCTCGATGAGGGTTACGCCTACATACCAAAAAGAGCTGATTTCACCGAATATCCAAAGATGGAATTTTGGAGAAATCAAAGGTTTGGGCTTGAATCGTGTTCTTGAAGCTTCCTTCGGGTGTTTTACGCTTCAAGAGGTAGAGTTCCCTCCTACTTCGGTTCATTTCTAACCTATGGTGTCCATAGGGAATGTGTGGGTTGTTTTGTATATTTTAACACTTAACTATTATAGTTGGTTTAATATAAATGGGTAGGCTCAATTCTAGTGTGAATTGATAATTAGAAATTGCTAGTTTGTGATTTCTTGGAAGTTTTGATAATTGGGTATTTGAAAATCATTTATTCTGATTTTTTTTGAGTTATGTGATAAATTTGGACATTTTATGTGATTACATGATATGGTGCCTTGAAGGTGTTTGATAAAATGCCTATGTGAAATAAAGTTTGTTAGGAATGTGATATGAAATGGGTAGGTGTATAGAACTATATGTCACTTGCCTATTGTTGTTGTCTTGGTGGAGATGGGTATAGAAATGGTTTTAATCAATTTCTAGCTTGGGTTGATGTATGGAAGTTACTTGTGTAATTTCTTGGAATTTGGTATTGGTGGGCATGCTATGTGTTTATATGGTGCCTTGTGAATGAAATGGATTATGTGATAACATGTTGGTAAATTATTGTTGATATATGTTTATTGACATTGTGACAAAGTTTGGTAATTATGTGCATATGATATAAATTGTCATGGAACATGTGGATATGTGGTTAAATTGCTCATTTGGCATTAATGCATATTGGGCATGATATTGACATTACATTCATGGGCATGAGTAATGAGTGTGGGTGTGTGGGTGTATGGTTTAATCAAACACCATACTTGGTGATTGATGGGTGGGCTCGAAAAAGTTGGATTGGAGATCCGAGTGAGTCGCACGGTTACATACATGAAAAACTTGTGTTGGGTATAGCAAAAAGGGCTAGATTCTCCCTCGGGTGCAAAACCTGACTACTTGGTTCACACACTCCCCTGAGGTGAAATTTCAGAAAAGTGTGATGGCATACGGAACCAGCGGTTGTGATACCAAAATCAATTGCCCAACAAAGACATAAGATTTTTTTTTTATAAAAATATTCATTCAATTGGTAACATCCACAATGATTTGGTTTTATAAATACATCACTTTTATTTCAAACAATCATTGGATGTATTTTTCGTCAATTGACGGATTCATTACACATATGCATTGCATTGTGTTGTGGGAGTCGGTAAGGACTTGGGTTGAAGTTGCATGAGTGAGTATCATCTTATATCATGACATGACATGGTAGAATGCCAATCGTGAATTACATATTCTTGTTTGGAATGGATAATGATTGTTGATTGTTGCATGTTCACATTTCATATGCATCTAGGTTGGGAAGTAGCCTCTGTAGGAGATACTCTATTGAGCGTAGCTCACCCAATACGGGAAAACATTTCAGGTGTAGGATATACACTAGTGGACGGCTCTCATTTGGAGCCTCAAGGGTGAAAAGAGGCCGACTTGTGGCTTTTAGTCTTTTTTTTGTACTAATGTTTGCAAAGTTAGTTTTGGGCATGTATTATGCTTGCAAAAGATTTGTAATCGAACTTATATGGACTATTTTTAATATAATAGAGTATGGATTAATGGACCCGGTGTGGTCAATGTTTACTTATAAATGGACCCGGTGAGGTCATTGTTTTATATTGGACCTCAGATAGGTCATGTGAATGTATATTGCACAGGTTAAATTTTGGGTAGAGCTCCCCATACAAAGGAGACTCTGCCCGGATTTCGTTAAAATTATGGACCCCGGTAAATGGGGCATAATGACGCGATATCGAGTTACTCGGCATCCATCATAATTGGTACTTGATGGGTAATCAACAGACCCCTGGATTTTGGGGGGTCACAAAATCACAATGGTACCTCCCACTATTTCTCAAATTCCATACACCCTCCTATGGAATTAGGGAATTTTTATTTCTAGTGGGGATTGGGGTCCCACCTTAAATTAATAAAACATCACATAATAGCATCTTGGTTAAACTAATCCTTAATGAGTAGGTAACTCTTACCTAATGCATCTTATGCAATTTCCAATCATCCTTTGGTCTCTAGCATAAATGAACCTCACATAATAGTATGTTGGCCCATTTACCCTAGTTAAGTCACACCCTCCATTTATACAAGTGTAGGCGTTTATGACCTATAAGCTCCTCACATAATAGAATCTTGAAACTTACAGGCATCCTACCTCATAGCATCATATGCTTGAATAAGTTATTAAGGATTCCCAAAAATGAATAGTCCCCACATATTTGCAGCCAACTAATCATGTTCAAAAATCCTTAATATACTTAGAACAGCGGAAGACCATGATAAGAAATTCATAATGTCTCTTCGTTGCAACTTAGTATCTTGTGGAAGGGTTTTAGAGGTCTAATTGTCTCATCATACATAAATGCATCTCATAAATATCAAAAATTAATGCTTGTCATTTATCGTTATTAGTCCAATTAATATATTATACTCTCACTAACCCATTTAAAAAGTAATTTTAACGTTTAAAATTAGGGCTGTGAGAATATCAATATATTAAATTGAATCATCACAAAATATGATTCAATATATCAATTTAAAATATAAAATATGGACATATAACTATCTATGGCAATTTGGGCCTTTTGCCCTATGAATGATCATGGACTTTTAGTTTGATTCAATTTGAGCCATTGAATTGAATCTAGGCCTATGTGGGTAATGATAAAATTTGAAAATGTATCATCTCATGACACTGATCTTCTGTTTGTGTCGTTTCAGTGGACCTCCATGAACTTTACATCTGGGCTCCACCATGCTTTCATCTTTATCTTCAATCCTATTGAACTTGTAACGCCCCAAAAACCTCATTGGGTGACATTACATTTTAAAAACCATTCACCGCATGAGAGCATTAAGTAAATTCATCATGACGAAAGTTTCATTCATCCACCATTCATATTTTAACAAAATTTGGGCAGAGTCTCCTCTGTTTGGGGAGCTCTACCCAAAACACAACCTGTGCAATTCTACTATAATGACCACACTGGGTCCATTTAACTACCATAAAATCAATCCATCCAATTTACATGTTATCCCAAAAGAATAGGCCAAGTTATGGCCTTTACATTCCCACAAAAGTACTATAATACACAGCGGAATTTATAAAATAAAAACTAGGCTATACAATTCTCCCAAAAGATTATCCAAGTCTATAACAAAAGAAAGGGGGGTCGCTCTAAGCATCCACCTCGGGATCCACGCTCCCTTCTATCGGAGTCTCCAAATATGTCGGCCCCTCGACTCCCAGCTCCTCGTCAAAGGCAAAATCTGAAAGGTAGGGAAGTAGGGGGGTGAGCACAAGGCTCTGTAGGAGGATCCTTCCAAACTCATTCAAGGTTTTGAAATCAAGTAAAACAGGTAGGTCACGTTTCGCACATACATATAAATGAATTTTAAAGTAAAGTAAGGACATTTTAAAGGAGATTTCAAGTTTGTACAATAATAAGGACTTGAACGAGAATAAAATCACGTTTAATTGACAAATAATTTCCAACATAATCCACTCCACCATACACCATTTCCACAAGGTATTGCGGCATCCCATACTACCCGAAACTCTTGGAAAAATAATATTTGGTATAATGAACAAAAATTTCTATTTGGTACCACTCAAGTAGGTTGTTGCTTCTCATGAATTTACCCGACGATTCTACCTCGTTCACCCATTTCCACTAACAATCACAGACCAATTTAGGAAGGGCGTGTACCGTCTCATACGGCCTTGACGAGATCCTCCCAAGGTGTCTAGTATACTAACCCTTTTCCCCGGTATCCGTGAACAATAGTGGTCACTGTCACCACAGTGATCCACTACGAGCATTAGACAGCCATCTCACCCCCTCATTGGGATAGACTAACCTCTAACGCTCTACGACAGTTTTCGAAGGTAATCCAAGTCCCTCACAACACCATACACAAGAGTGACATACCAACAATATACTCAACCTCATATACAAGCAAATTCCATGATGTTTCCCCAAATTTTCACAAGCAAGATACATAATAGAACAATTTAAGAAAATATACCCATTTCGCAAATCATATAACAAGAGACAAGTTTAAAGGAAATAAGCATGAGATCATCAATACAATCATTTTACTACCCAACACAAAGTTCTAGAATTTTCAAAATCAAGATGATGTGAAGATATAGAGAAAAATCCATATTTCCCCCAAAAACTAGAGTTTGATGGATTTCCAACCATCATTTTGTTCAAATCATGGGAATGTTTGTAAACACACCAAGGAACAAGAAACCCATAACAAATACATACTCTTAAGAGCCAAATTCTACATGTATAATAACCCTAACATCAATGGACAAGGATGGAAGAAAACCCTACCTCAATGTTCTTAAAAACCTAGGTTTAGTGTGAAGAAGATGAAGATTTAATCTTCTTTGAAGTATAGATCTCCTCTTGATCTTGTATTTTATCATTCTCTCTTCCTCTAGAGTCCTAAGAGAAGTGGGTTGAGAGTGGAATGAGAGAAATGAGAGTAAAGGCTGAAATCTGTGTTTTTAAACACAGAAATCTCGAATTTTTTTTTCTTTTACTGTTCATGGGCTGCTTCGATATTACTTCGTTATCGGGGCATAACTCTCTCATCCAAGCTCCAATTGAGATGATTTCTACATTCTAAGGAGGTGCCTAGAAGCTTTCTACATTCTATTTACGCTCCAAGAGGTAGGGTTTCCTCCTACCTTTGTTTATTTCTTACCTAGAATGCTATATTTAATGGGTAAGGGTAATATTATTGAATAACATGGGTTACTTGCCTATAGTTATGGAAATTGAAGTAGAATTAACTTAATTTAACTTCTACTTTGAGATTTATATGTGAAAGTTCCTTGTGAAATTTCATGAAAGTTGGTAGTGTGTGGGCATGCTATGTGTTTATAATGTGCCTTGTGATTTAAGTGTGTTATTGACATAGATTATATGGTAGCATACTTGTGAATTATGTTGTATATAAATGTTGATATTTGTTCATTGATATATTGACATTGTGATAATTTATGGTAATTATATGTTTATGATATAAATTGTCATGGCATGTGCTGAAATATGTAGTTAAATTGCTCATTAGCATTTCTTGTATATTGGGCATGACATCGACATTGCAATGGTGCATTACATTGCATATTGCATGGAAAAAATACATCCATGGCTATGAGTATGGGTGTGTGTGTGTGCATAGTTGGATCAATCATCATACTTAGTGATTTATGATTGGCTCAGGAAAAGTTGGATTGAAAATCTGACTGAGTCGCATGGTTCCATGAAAGAAAAACTTGTGTCGGGTATAGCAAGAAGGGCTAGACACTCCTTCGGGTGAAAGGCCCGGCTACTTGGTTCATACACTTCCCTGAGGTGAAATTCTGAAAAAGTGTAATGGCGTACGGAGCCAGCAGTGTGATTCCAAAATTCGATATCCAACAAAGACACATGGTTTTATATATAAATGTTCATTTGATGGGAGACATCTAACAATGAAATGGTTTTCAAAACACATGAATTGTATTTCAAAAGATCATTGGATGTGTTTCACCAATGACAGATTTGTGATACATGTGCATCACATTGTGTTATGGGGTTCGGTGTGGACTCAGATTAAGGTGCATGAGTGAGTCTCATCTCATTTCATGGCATGACATTATGATTTTTCAACATTGAATTACATGTTCATGTTGGAATGGGAAATTATGATTAAGTGTTGTACATAAACATTGCATATGCATCTAGGGAGGGAGTAACCTCTGTAGGAAATATTCTACTAGGCGTTGGCTCACCCTATATAGGAACACATTTTAGATGCGGGGTTCATGCCGGTAGAGGACTCGCATTCAGGGCCTCAAGGGTGAAGAGAGGTCAACTTGTGGTCTTTAACCTTGGATTTTGTAAATACTTTGATAAAAGTATGTTTTGGACATGAAATCGTATGTAATTAATTGTAATGAACTTGTATAAATGAGGTTTGATGTGAAAAACTCCATTATGCATGTTTTGGATGAAAATGAGATGGATTGGAAATGAAAAACAGTGAAAATAGGCAAAACTGGGAAAATAGTACCAGTACAGCGTACCGGTACAATCTGTCCAAAAGACAAAGTGTATCGGTACTGTCAAAGCGTACCGGTACAATCTGTCCAGAAGACAAATCGTATCGGTTCACAATATCGGTACTGTTTCCTAAAATTTGAAAATTTAAACCTAAAGTGTTGTGCTCTTGGCTTTTGATTCCTTTGGTTCCAAGATGTAATTGGACAATAAAAAGGGCATGAATTGTGGTATTTTGAGCCACGGTTGTATTAAATGACAAAACATACACAGGTTACACGTGTGGGTTAAAATCCCAGTTAAAGAGATACTATTAGCGTGATGTCAGATCAAGCAACGCTCACGGACAATTTCATGGGTTGACGGGTGGTCAACGGTTTAAATAATGACTCCCGATTTTTGGGGTGTCACAGATAAAGGGTTTGGGTTGATGGGTCATGGTAGTTCTCAGGGCAGAGGTAAAAAAAAAATTTTGGGGCCAAATCTAATGTAACCGACAATGTAAACTAAATATATAGTTATCAATTCAGACTCTTGATGCCCAAAAATATATCCAACAAAGTAATATAAGTGATAAAAAAAAATAAAGATATGGGAAAAAATTAAAGATGAACAAAAAATAATTTTGAGTTCATATCAACTTAGGGTGTGTTTGATAACCTAACGTTAGTCTTAAAACTGAACACTTTCGGTGCTTAATGAATTAAGCTCATTTGATAACCCAATATTACAACTCCTTAATAAAATAAGTGTCACCTAAATGCAAGGCAAAATTTAAAGTAGCTCTTTACGTACTTAATATTGAAGACTGAATACACTCAACAACTAGGTTTTTTAATAAAATTTTATTTGACAAATTTACCCTAATAGTTTCACAACCCTATCGCATATCTCCTTCATCGCCTCTATGTCTTCTCCACAATCCCAACCTTCTTCGTTGCCTCAGCCAGCGCCATCCAACAAACTCAGGTATGTTCTTCTTATCTTCTTCCTCCATTCTTCCTCTTTTCTTCTTGATACAACAACACATAAGCAATAACGTGAATGAACAAACGTGAACCAACAGACAAAAATCCACCGATTGCCTAGCGACAAAAATCCATCGACTGCCCGATCGAGAAAAAAAAAATTTCACCGACTGCCCATCACCAACAGCCTCACCCACAAATACGCATATGTAAATTTGCATCTTGAGGACCACTAAGAATGTAGAAAGTCAAAGGAATTGATCTAACTACATAAAGGATGCAAATAACAATCTGGGTCAATAAGTTTCAATTCTATAGTCTGAATAATAGGACAATTTTGCAAGGCATGTAATTAATGCTTTTCTTATCCATCAATTACACCTTTATCTTTAGATTTTTTTGACTTCTTCAAGGAATTTACTCCTACAAAATACTCGCAACAACAGTCTACAAGAGGATGACTTTTGATACTTTATTTTTTCATACCATAGTTGTTCTGGTCCACATGTTTTATTTTGTTTTGGTGGTGTTGTTTGTTTTTGTTATTGAGTGTGTTTTTGTTGTTTTAAGTTTGTTCAATTTTGGGATTTATATTTTTTTGTTTGTATGTTGCCTGTTTGATTTGTTGCTTCAAAGAAAATACACAAGTGTGTTTGTACCCAAAATTTTGACAATACAGTATGAATTGAGGTTCTGAATATGTTTTATTTGATAAGTATTTATGTGTCTTAGTGTGTGAAAAATAAACCTTAAATATCTTGTTGCTCTTTTTTTTTTGGTTATTGGTTAATTGTCTTGTTACTCTTTTTTTTTTGGTTATTGGTTAATTGTCTTGTGTTTTTCAATTCTTGTAATCATCAATTTTTTTGTATACTAGTGGATCACGAGAATAATTTGACAATGTTAAACAACACCATATAGACTGATATTCTGTTAAAAAATGGTTATGTAAGGATGACTTCTAGTGATGGTGCTAGAGCAAATTGGAAGGATCCAGATTTGCTTAAAATCTTTATAGATTTGTGTATGCAAGAATCATCTGATAAAGGAAGAAATGGAGGTAGCTTGAAAAAAAGAATCTTGGGATTATATGAGGATAGCTTTAAAGGAGTGGAAGAATGTTGACTTCTCTCAGAAACAATTGAAGAATTAGTGGGAATATCTAAGAACAAAATATGGAATATGGTCTAAAATAAAATCTAAAACTGGAAATGGTTATGATCCAGAAACAAATACTATAAATTGGAGTTCAACAGAATGGGATGAGTATATAAAGGTATTAATTTATTCATTGTTAATTATTCTTATAGAACTATAACACAAATAATTCTTGAGCTTTTTTATATTTTTATGTTACAGGCTAATCCAGATGCAAAGCAATTTCGCTATAATGGACTACAATATGCAAATGAGTTAAAAGTTTTGTTTGATGGTTTTAGAGCAACTAGAAAAAATTCATGGGGTCCATCGAAGGAAGGGTTGCCAACGGATATGGTCGGCTTGCAATCACAAACACCGATTAATTTTGGTGTTGAATCTGTTGAGATACCTTCTTCACCAAAGGATGTGACAAAACAAGACAATAAACTTCAAAAGAAAAGTAAACATAGTGACCTTGATGAACAACTATTTGAAGCTATTAAGACATTACAAAATGCCGACGGACCAAGTATAGAAGAATGCAATCGTATTTGGATGAGATACAGCTTTTTGAAATGAGTGATCCATTGTATTTTGTTGCGTGTAGTGTTTTTTGTGAGAGTAAAGCACATAGGGAGCAATGGATGTTATTACGTCAAAAACCAGAAGTAGTTAGAAAGACATGGATAGAAATGAATAGCAAGAAACTAAAGTTGCTTTAAATTTTAGGAATAACTAGAAGTTATGAGTATTATTTTTAAATGAAGAATTTATGAATTTTTAAAATGTGAAAGATTGTTTAAATTTATTTGTTTTATATTTTTGCAATAGTTTTAATAAGCATATCATGCATTTGATGGCATTGCTATTGTTGAAATTATCTGTAGTGATTTTTGAATGTTAATTATTTTGGAAGCTGACATACATAAGTCAAATTGTCTTATGTTAGACTGATTAGATTTTATTAATATTGTCCAACAACATGTTGTCTGAAAAACAGAAGCGTGCATTGAAGGTTGTTGTAAACTTCTTTGATATTCAAAATATTGAGGAAAAAACATGTTGGACGGAGGCCAGACACTGATGGCTTGCTTCGTGGGTCTGGATATTTAAATGAAATACTAGATGGAAATCCAAGTCATTGTCAAGAGATGTTAAGGATGAAAAAAGAGGCTTTTATAAGTTTATGTGGTCATTTTAGAAATAGAGGGTGCTTGAAGATAGTCGTTATGTATCCATAGAAGAGAAGATGACAATATTTCTCATAACATTGAGTTATAACATACGAAATCGTTTTGTGAAACAAAGATTCAATCATTCAACATAAACAATACATAAATACTTCTATGAAGTATTATATGCTATGCACCATTTTTCAAAAGAGATGATTGTCCCAACAACTACGAATTCAATTAATCACATAAATCATCACCATCGACTTAGAGGAATATTTAAGGTATTTTTTTTGTTTTATTTTAACTTCATAGGATATATACTGATTTACAGCTTTTTAAAATTCTAACATTTATACTAAAATATTTATTTTTAAAAGGGTGCGGTGGGTGCACTTGATGGAACTCTTATTTCTGCTGTTATACCACCAGACGAACAAGTTCCATACAGAGGAAGAGGCAAAAGAGAATGTTTTCAAAATGCACTTACTATATGTGATTTTGACCCTGTGTTCACATTTGTCTGGGCTGGTTGGGAAGGGGTAGCACATGACTCAAGAGTTCTAAAAGAAACTATGAGTGATCTAGCTAATAATTTCCCAATTCTTCCTCCAGGTTGGATGAAAGTATTTAATTAATGTTACAAAATATTTATGTAGATAATTTATTTTATATTATTTGTGCAAATAAATACTTTTTATGCGATGCGGCATATACACATACACGTGGATTTATGTCACCCTATCGTAATGTGCGGTATTAGTTGTCTGATTTTCAAAATCTTCGTCCAAGAACAAAATAAGAGTTATTCAACCAAGCACATGCTAAGTTAAGAAATATTATTGAACGTGCTTTTGGAGTATTGAAAGCTTGTTTTCCGATACTAAAAAAGATGCAATTATATTCTTTTGTTGCACAAAGAAATATTGTAATTGCTTGTATAAGCATACACAATTTTATCCGATGAACCCGTATCATAGATGTTTTTTTGGACCAGTTTAGTGATGTCAATGCTAATTATGACAATCCCCATCAAAATTTGCATACTTCAACTAGCTTGGAAGCTGGAGGAGGAAGGACACAAGCTGATCAAATTTTTATGCTCAATTTGCGTGAACAAATTGCTCAACAACTAAACTTTTCATTTGTATCCTAGTTGTAATTTTCAAAATTTATGACAATTGGTAGTTATAAGTGATTAATTTAACTTAAATTAATTTTATTATTATGTTTATTAAATATAGACTACAATATGATAATAGTGATTATGATTTATGTTATGAATTAAATTGATTTGATATATTGTTATTTTTTATTAGAAAAACTCATATTTTATAAATATATATAATAAAATAAGAGTGTGTTTGAATTTTATCTCAGTCATATTTTTCCCCTCAAAATCATCACCAATCATTTACCTCATCCATCATCTCTTTGTCAGACTCAAATGTCAAATCGCATCACTTATTTCTATCATATGTTTAATTATTTATATATTTCTTCACTAAAAATATCACATCACTCATTTCTATCATATATTTAATCATTTATTATTTGATTAATTTATAGTTAATATATTTTGAAAAAAACTAATATAATGAGATCGATTTTTTGGATGCTCGAATTTTATATTTTATATGACTATATTTTTATATTAAAGAGTGGAAGAGTAAAACTAGAAATTAATTTATTTTCAGCCGTCAGCTCTGTATAGTTATCAAACAGTTTGATTTAATTTAGTACTTAAATTTCAGTGGATACCAAACAGTCCACAAATTCAGTATGCAACTTTCAATTTTCAGACTTCAGCTTTCAGTTTTAATAAACACAACCTTAGTCGTATACTTATCCGCAATACACTTTTTATCAATTTTTTCTACCTACCTAGTTAAAGAGTCTATAACGAAATCATTGCCTATTGTATTGCAAAACCTTCTTTTGACAACGTTCAACATGATATGATTAAAAGGTTTAATTCACTATAGTATTTGGATCGACCATGAATTCCATTAAATATTAAAACTTAGTGTTAATTCAACAGTTATAATGAAATCACATCATTAAATCAACAAATTATTTCAAATTTTAAGATTTCAATAGTATTACTCAACATTTTGTTGTTAAAGCAGAAAATCACTATATTTTCTTCACAAACTATTTTCTAGGTGGGATCAATTCTCTTGACAATGTTCAGATTTTTGTGCTTAATATTATATCTGTTGATGTTGACAAAAGTGGAGGGGGGGGGGGGGGGGGCTTGTGCCATAGGGGTAGCTCCACCCCTAGTAATGCTCTCGGTGGAGATGGGATATTGAGGTGGTGGCGCTGACCCTTTCTTTGTAGAATACTCCATAAGTAGTTTTGGATAATTTATTTAAAACTAGCACTGGGGATATTGTTTTGTGAGTATGTTATTTTGTATTTTTGTCAATTTGTCACTATACATAATTATATCCATAAATGTGTTTTTTTAATTTAAAATCACTTTTAAAATGTATATTCATCAAACAAATATTATTTCTAAGAAAAGTCTATTTTGTAAAGTCCATCTCTTTAAGTTTATTTTTAAAATGAACTTTTACTTTTGAGAAGTTAAGTGAAATATAATCATTAAATACTTGAGAAAGCAGAACAACAACAAAAAAAAAAGAACATTTTGGGAAAAATATATCTTCATTGATTTGGCAACCAAAAGAAGAATTAATTAACAAAGGATGAATTGTATTTTACATTTTAAAAGATCTAAAAATAATTATTTTATACCCTTAAATATTAATTTTTTTATATTACACCCTCAATTTATTAAAAAATGTTATCTTTCCGTTAATTTCGTTACTCTACTCTTTAATGTCAACGGATTGATTTTTGACGAAATAAGTACAAAATTAAAGAAAGATCACATCATAATATTTTTAATACTAGATAGTATAATATGAAAAATCTAATGTTTGAAAATATACAATAAATTTTTTAAATTTTTTTGGGGGCGTGAAGTGAGATTCTCCATTTAAGAAACCACAAAACAAGGCATTAGTTGGAGGTGGGTTGGGGAGGGGGTAGGGCATGGGAATCATCCTTGCGTCAAATACAATCCCAAATGTCACGTTTTGCCAAAGGTAACTCTCTGTTCATCTTTTCTCAGTGGACACACAAAGCATCTAAACTCTCTTTTTATTTGTAACTCTCTCGGATTCATTTCTTCCCAGCTGTTGATCCATTTCATCAAGTCTGCGGTTGAACAAGCAACATGGATGAAGAGTACGATGTCATAGTACTGGGGACGGGTCTCAAAGAATGCATCCTCAGCGGTCTTCTCTCCGTCGACGGCCTCAAGGTCCTTTCCCTTTCCTATTTCTCTTGTCTTCTACTTTTTCTCACTATTTACCATTTTATATATCAACTCTTAATGTTTTATCACAAGTCAGGCCCTGAATCCCACAATTCCTCCCGTTTATTAATGTACCGAATTCAGGTCTCAAACTTAATGCTCATAGATTCGAAATCGGGACAGGTCGTTCTTACTATATGTACGTCTGCTATCCAACGGATATGCTGAGTACTTATTTGAACTTAGATCCCCCGAATCCCCAACATAATCATGATTCTCGATTTCAGTTTGAAATTTGTGTTGGGTCCTATCTTGATTTTGACGTTGATCAATTCGTCGTTGGATGACAAAATTCCATTTTTTCTGGTTTGAATTTCTAAATCGTTTACTGCTCTGCTACTTGTTCTCTCGCGATTGTGATATTAAGAGTTGAAATTAGTGTGGTCTTTTCAATTTTCAGTCAAAATTGATTTACTAGAATTAGTTCCTTTTCCTTTTGAAATTGCTACCCTGTTTGTGTGTTGCAATGAGAACCAGCAGCATTTTCTCTGCTATTTTCGAGATAAAATTGACTTTACCAAAAATCATTAGTCTGGTGACCGTCACTGAAATGCATGGGTCAGAAAAGAAATTCCTTTAAACGATTAATTGGACAAAGAATGGTAGATTATTTTGTCTATATATTAATATATCTCCCCACACTCGTATATATGTGTATATAATCTTTGACATAAGAATAGGTTCCATATCTTTTAGCCTCTGTTTGGATCATTACTTGGTTTGGAGAGAATGAAGGGAAAACAAAGATAAGCAATTCTTTTTTCCTTTACCTTATCAATAAGAAAGAATCAAATCGAAGGCAGAAGTGTAAGATGTGAAGTAATTCCTGGTAAATTTAATTATTATTAGTGAGTCAAATTCCTCTCTCCTCGTTTGATAAGTGAACTCCGCAATGTTGGTTGCCCCCGTGAAGTCACATTGTCTTGTGTTTAGAACCTAAATCAAAGCACCTTGGTCAGTGTGAACCAGAAAGAAGTTGTGATAAATATCTTAGTATGTGATCATGCCTGGATTCATATATACCTTATCTACCTAATGCAACACTCTATTTTGATGCTTAAATCATAATTTATGATATTTTGTGAGAATGTGTTATGTGCACATTTTCTGGATGATAGAAAATAAACAAAAAATAGAATTGAGGACATAAAACCCACTTTGAGGGGGTAGAAACCTCTGATGGTCCAATTTGAGAAGAATCAAATTTTTAAAATTTCACAAGAAAATTTATCACAATATTCAACATATCCATTTCATTGATAGAAAAATTTTTAAATACAAGATGATAAAAATTACTTTAATAACTTACCTGACTCATTATTCTACTATCTTAATGACTACTTAGAAAACTACCCAAAAAATATTCTATCACAAACCCACTTACTAAAATAACTTCCTGATAATTACTTCTAATATTACATAAAAATGTAGTAAAAATGTTTACATAAAATTCCATTCCCGTTCAAAACGAACTTTGCTCATAAAGTTTAATTCATATATACAAAAGGAGGTGGCCAACCCATTTCCTTGTCCTTGTAACAATCAACAAGATATTTGTCTTCATAGACTTCAAAAAGACCCACGATAGTGTATAAGATCCCTCAGCGTGCCATAGATGCCCTGGCAATGACTCTTGTATTAACATCCTTGAGTCCACTTAGAAAACACCGGTTCGGTCGTTGAGGTACATTGCGGTACAGTGCAAGCAATCTTGGACAACGGGTAAAATAATCTTCAACCAAGTTCACCTGCTTCAACTTGGTAAGGTTCCATGATCTATGCCACATGTAACCCTTCCTCTAGGTGGCAAGTATTTGTTAGGATCTTACCTACAATGGCAGTGTGTGGGAGTTCACATAATTCTTTGGTTGGACAAACTAAAATGGTGAGGTATTCCTTACCACTGTAGTGTGAAAAATCCAACTTGGTAGTTTAGGGATTTATCAAGCTTGATCCACCTGATATAGCACATGTTTGACCATTTTTCATACCTCCACCATTTCTTTAGGTTGACCTTTCACCTTGCTCATGGTAATGTTCTTGGTTGATCAAAACTGGTATTCATGGTGAGAAACAATTTATGCATCTTTTTTATCATTCTCTCTTGTCCGATAATTAATGAGTGAACATTCGCTTCAAATTGACTAACTTGGTCCACCATGCCTTGCTCTAATACCAATTGTTACGTGCACACTTGTTGGAAAATAGAAAATAAAAGAAAAATAGAATTTGTGATAGAAAACCCACTTTGAAAGGGATAGAAACCTCAAATGGTTCAATTCGAGAAGAACCGAATCTTCAAAACTTCATAAAAAGGTTTATCGCAATATTGGACATATCCATTTCATTGATTGAAAGACCTTTAAATGCAAGATGATAAAAAATATCTTAATAACTAATTTAACTCATTACTCAATTATCTTAGTGACCGCCTAGAAAGCTATTCATAAAATGCTTTATCACTAATCTACTTATTAAAATAACTTTCTAATAATTACTTCTAATATTACATAAAAATATATTAAAAATGTGTGCATAGTAGGATATTGTGAGATATACTAATTGAAAACATATTAGATATGCTATATGAATTGCTAAAATTCTCAAAATATTAATGAAAAGTTGGGGCATTTTGTATGATATAAAGTGCGAATATCACACTACCCATATAGTTCTACCTATGTGTGAAGTGAAAGACGTACTTGAGTAATGTATTACTTTAGCCTTTTCTAATTGTTATAAAAATTGTACGATTCGTGATTCGATTCGTATGATTCAATTCAATTTGATTTAGTCTCCATTCGATTCGTATCTTATTATAGAATCGTTCTTAGTCGAGAATTGCACATGAATTACAAGAATCGTACGATTCGATTCAAATAGAAGGAATCACATGATTTGTTTTATTATTATTTTTCAACCCTATTTCTAGTAAAACACTGTCATTTTGCCGGAAGAGGCCCACCCCCAAATATAAAACTTGTGTGTTTCTCTATCTCTCTAGCGACTGTTCAAGCGTCTATTAACATCACACAGAGACGATATCTCTTTCATTCCAAGTATGCTTCTTCTTTGAAAATAGCTACCAAACTCTAACAAACTCTATTTTTTTTTATTCAATAATTTTTTTTTTTTTGTTTTTCATTAAAAAATTATTTTTCAATTGAATGTGGGAAGTGATTTTCTAAAATTACATATTCGAACCAATATGGACTTTTCCTATTTTAGTTTAACTTCATTGATAGGAAGACAATAACTATTTGTTGATTAAAAATCATGCATCTTTCATCGTGGCCATTTTTGAAGAAACAATTTATTTTTCAATAAAAAAGTAACCGAGGTACAAACTCAATTGTAGCTTTACGAAGATTTATAAAAGCTAGCATCTTTTCATTTAGATGACGTGATCATGCCAATACTTTCAATTGATTATATTTAAAATGCAACAATATTTACTATATTGCCTATTTTAAATATGTACATGTTATGACTAAAAAAATAAAAAAATATGTACATGTCATTTTTTGTCATTGTTCGAATTTTGTGTTGAATCTTATGATTTCAGATTCGATACAATTTTCAAATCTCAAATTTAGAATTTTGATTCCCGATACGAATTTCAATTTGGTAACTATGTAGTTTTCTTTTTTTATTTATGATTTCTATAACGTTAAGGCTTTAAAAAAGTTGTCAATTAGAGGAGTACATACTGACTATTGGGCAGGACTTTATGAATATCACATCATATGAGTGGGTGGAATACTGTAAGAAACTTATTGTTTGTTTGGTAGAACGGATGAAGAAATGGAAGTATGGAAAATGAGAGTGATACACTTTCTATCCTTCAAAGAAAAAATCATTCTTTTTCGCCTTTGTGTTTGGTAGGAGGAATAGAAAGTAGAAATGATTGATTTTTTTGTGTTTGGTAGGATTTAAAAGTGGGAAGGATGGAAAAAGTATAGATACATATGTTACCATTATATTTATATATAAAATTAATATGTACTTAATATATAATAGATAAATATTATAAGTGCATATATTAAAGGATATAAAGGGAAACATCACGCATTTTAACACATATAATTAACTTTCCTTCCATTATTCCTCCCAATTTTTGGAGGGATAGATTTTGATGAGTTGGAAAGAAATTTAATACATCCACTTTTCCAAGTTTCTATCCTTTTATTTTTCCATCCCACCAAACAAAGCATTAGTAGTAGAATTTTAGCATTTCCATGTGGTTTAGCTGAATAAGTATGAATCTGTGATACTTATGAATTTAAATCACAGTGAAGCGGTGTGCTATATTTGTTAAATGCGTTTCTTTTGTTTTATATTATCCTAAAAATAAAGTAGGAATATTGAGGACAATTCATGAACAGTCTTGTCTCCTTTTGCTTAAATAGTGGAGTTATTAATATTCTGCATAGTGCGAATTAGGTACTGCACATGGATAGGAATGACTATTATGGAGGAGAGTCAACTTCACTCAATCTCATTCAGGTTTATATCAATATTTTAAGTTTTGCGCGGCATAAGTTGTATATATTGCCGTTTCATTTGAACATTCCAATTATTTTGATGAAATCTTTAATTTACAGCTCTGGCAGAGATTTAGAGGAACTGATAAGCCTCCGGCTCATTTGGGCTCTAGTAGGGATTATAATGTGGACATGATCCCAAAGGTTTTTATCTTCTGCACTTATTGCATGTTGTTTGACTGACCACCATTCTCATTTTATTCCTTCTCAACTTTGTATTATTCTAACTGATATTGGTTTTGTTTTCTTAGTTTATCATGGCAAATGGTGCTCTAGTACGAGTCCTCATACACACTGATGTTACAAAATATTTGTACTTTAAAGCCGTGGATGGCAGCTTTGTTTTTAATAAAGCAAGGGTATGTTAAGTTTATGAGATGAGAGGGCCCGCGTCCGCTTTCCTGTTAAAAGGTTTTTTTTTCCCTGTTTGGCTTTCTTATTCATAGCTCATCTGAAGTTGTTGTCAACTTAATTGAATAGGTTCACAAGGTGCCGGCAACTGACATGGAAGCCCTTAAATCTCCTCTCATGGGCATTTTTGAAAAACGCCGTGCTCGCAAGTTCTTCATATATGTCCAAAATTATGATGAAAATGATCCAAAAACACATGAAGGGATGGATCTGACAAGAGTGACAACTAAAGAGCTTATTGCGTACTTTCTTGATCTTTATTTTTTCTTGCTGTCTCATACATCAGTTGATAAGTTCTGTTGATTTCAGAAGGTCTGAAAATTTTGAGATTTCACATCATGGCTGCGGTTTGGGCTTTTTACATGATGCTTCCTGATTTTGTATGTATTTGATATTTGCAATTGCCGGCGGATAATCTTGAAGGGAAAAAAACAGAGTTTAACCAAGTGAAAATTAAGAAAGACAAAGTAAGCAAAAAGCATAAAGAAAGGAAGAATAGAGAGTAAGGGGATAGGTTGAGGAGTCAAACCTTTCTAGATTAAGTTTAATTCCCCTAGGCTAACATAAACAAATGCCTGGGCAATCAAACCTAGGTTCTTTGCTCCAAAAAATAAAAATGATTTGGGAAGACACATTGCGGATGCAGGAAATCTTTGATTCATGTGCTCTAGGGAGGAAGTAAAAGGTTGAAGTGGTGTGTTAATCCATCAAAGCAAGTTAATGTGGTTATGTTGGTGGAGTATGGGGAGAAAGTGGTGTGTTTGTACTTCAAAGCAAGGTGATGAGGTTATGGTTTGGCTTTTGCTTCAGACGGAAACATTGATAACCTGAAAGAAAACATTGTCTAATATAAGCAATGTTTATGCGCCCCTTTGACTCTTTCAGTTTTGAAACTCCTTGCATTGGACTGGCATGATGTCTCACCACAAAACAGTTACTATTCCATGTATTGCAGTGATCCGTGTCCCAAATAAAATTGGCTTTGCCTTCTGATTTCTGAATTCACTTCTACCAAAATCTTTTGGCATTAGTTAAGGAGTGCTCAATGAGAAATTGTTGGAAAAATAGATGATGAATGTTAGTGTTGAGGTCTCCTGAGGACATCATTTCATATGACAGGATGTGTTAGGAAAAAATTGGGAGGATACGTTTTTTGTCGAACTGGTGTCAATGTAGTGTCTTTTATGAAGTATTCTTTGAACTGAATCCCATTAGAACTCTGAATCTAAGCTTGCTAGAGCAATAGTAGTACTTGGATGTGAATGGAAGTCTTCGTGTTGGACCCCACTTTGCGTTCTCCCATGTTATGTATTGTATTTAATATGTCAGCACCCTGTTAATTGTCAGAGCATGAATTTTGTCTTCTATTGGACATGGATGTGTTACTTTCTGAGCTGGACAAGTGAGGATGAGAAAGGAGTAAAAGCAATCCGTTGCTATAATTTTCTATATAATGTGGGACAAAAAGAGGTTGGAGAGGGTTCCCTCCATGTCTAAAGTGACCCAACAACCTATTCTGTAAACAACATGAGAGATTTGATTCACTATGGTCTCTTTTTCACTTGCAGTAACAACTGAAGAAATTTTTGTGGCATGAACTGGAAGTTTAGCTTTCATCTACAAGCATTTCTCGTACAAATAGCATACTCTAGCACGAGAGGACATGACCCGTCATATTTTGCGCCCTTAGGACCGAGATTCATGTTTAGAACCTTTTATCTTTTTGATTCATTCATACTTGAGTGCCTGGCTTTAAATTAAAATATATGTAAGTGTTTAACCTTTTATTTTCTTGATATGTGCAGAGAAAAAAATGTGTACAATGACCTGACCTGCTTGCAATTTGAGTTATATTTAACATAACCTGATTTTCAGCACTCAAAGTGCATTATGCTTATATACCATTGACTTTCTGACAGAAAATATGGACTTGATGACAACACTGTGGACTTCATTGGGCACGCATTGGCCCTTCACAGGGATGACCACTACTTACATGAACCTGCATTGGACACTGTGAAGCGAATGAAGGTGAGAGTGCATATGATCCATTTATGTCATTCTGCTTGGTTTTGTATTCTCAAACAAAGTCTTAACTTCTTGGGGCCTCTTCTGAAAACATGTGCTTCTTCTCATGTGATAGCTTTATGCGGAGTCTCTTGCACGTTTTCAAGGAGGATCGCCATATATTTACCCTTTATATGGATTAGGAGAGCTCCCTCAGGTTCTCCCCTTAACTATTCCCTATTTCCCTCTATGTTTTGTTTCTTCCTTTCTTCCCTCTTCTCTTCTTTTTGCAGTCTCTATTTTGTATTCTCTGCTCTATATGTTTGCTTCTTGTGCCTTTTCTTTTGGTGAAGTGTTGGTGATGTTATGATTATTTGTCCATTTACTTCAAGTTTATTTTTTTGTTTCATTCAGGCCTTTGCTCGGCTCAGTGCTGTTTATGGTGGGACGTACATGTTGAATAAACCTGAATGCAAGGTATGGCATTCCCTTGTCCACAAGAAGACAAACTAAGAGATAATAAAAATGTTTTGATGTTCATTTTAACCCTGCTTTGCACTTATCTTAATTTTGGATTAGATTAGGAATGCATGTAGGTAAATTTCTGGTTTGAGGATTGACATGGAATTTGATCTTTGCATAAATGCCAGGTAGAGTTTAATGAGGAAGGCAAGGTCATTGGTGTGATGTCAGAAGGCGAGACTGCTCGTTGCAAGAAAGTTGTATGTGATCCTTCCTATCTGCCCAACAAGGTAATTTTTTCATTGCCTACATTTTATTCAGCCTTTCAGCTGGTGCTTGACTTTATCAGTGTTGAAGCTTCTTTGTCGATTGGGCTTGTGCAATAGCATTTGGGCTTGCACCCGTTTGAATAAAGATCCGTAAGCTCTGGGAAGTATGGTCATGTGTATTGACAGATCAGCTTATTTTATAATTCTGCAGGCTTTTAAATATGGAAAAGGAAAAATATCTCCTATAAATTTTTTTTGACCCGATCATTCAAGTGTTACTTTGGCAAGAGTAATGTGAAGCATGGTGTGTAACAGGTTAGGAAAGTTGGCAGGGTCGCAAGGGCAATTTGCATTATGAGCCACCCAATCCCAAATACCAATGATTCCCACTCAGTGCAGGTTATTCTGCCACAGAAGCAATTGGGTCGCAAATCAGATATGTGAGTTTTTCGATGTCTTTGTGATATATAATTTATACAGGGAATTTTACCCTATATATTTGTTTATATGTTGTCTTCCTTGAATATGAATTACCTATTTAATTTAGATTTTCTATCTCAGGCTGAGGTTTCTGTTGAGTTCCTATTTCACAGAATCCCCGTTGACAGCCGGCCAGGCCTGCCCGCTTAAATAACATGTTTCTGAGTAGTTTCTTATCGACATATTCCTGTTTTGGAAACATTGAAAAGCAAAAACAATCAACTGATTGTAACAAGAGAAACACTTCACCTATTATCTTGGGATTCTACAATTTTATTTGTGATGAAGATGAGCAATTGAAATAGAGTAATTTATATGCAGAATGGTAAGAAAAAAGTGATCAGATCATTAACTTTTTCCATAGGGAGTAGAGTAAGGAAGAACAATAGGTTTAAGGTTACAATGATTGATCAAAGGATTAACCAGTTGTTGAATTTCTAACTTGGTTTCTGTTATTTGATTGGAATGAATGATTATGTTGCCCTCAGATCAGCAATAGAACCTCAAACAAGTCATGCATTGTATTTGGAATGAGTTCATTGTGTCCTTTTTCTTCCTTGGAGAAGTCATATCATTTAGTTATATTTATCTAAACCACGGTTTTTTAATTCCTGTAGATGACTGTGTATCTATTCAATAGTATTTTCATGTTGGTCTTGGCGATAATTTTGGTTAAGATATATGACCTACATTTCTGTTGGGTAAAATTGGAGTCTTATTGGTCTTTAAAGGAAACACTGAACCCTCGCACCCAACCCACCTTTTTTCTTTTGAATCTCAAGTCTTTTTAGCATTAACTTGGAGAGAAGTGCTTAACTTCATTAAGTTGTGACATGCAATTAAAACAGAGGGAAATGGTGTTGTTTCACTGGGATTGCCAAAGTGTGATATGGCTTATCTATATTATATGAGAGAGCTCCGACATTTTTTTGGGTACTTTGTCGTTGTCCTTTGGTTGGCAGTGGAAGGGGGTTTGAGGTGGATGTTCCACCTATATCTATCTTTTTATAAGCCCGCATTTTCCCTTATTTATCTGTTTAGTTCTTTGGAGGGTGTTCCTTACTTCATATCTATAATGACCTTACAACATATGTGAAAACCAGGCCAAATATCTGCTGGCCTTATCTGTAGGAACTTATCAGCTTCAGTTTCTGGATTGCTTGAACTTTAGAAAAATAATCAGTGTTCCTTACTTCATATCTATAATGCCCTTACAACATATGAGAAAACCAGGCCAAATATCTGCTGGCTTCATCTATAGGAACTTATCAGGTTCAGTTTCTGGATTGCTTGAACTTCAGAAAAATAATCGGATGAGTTCCCACAGGAAAAGAGGATAACTGAATGTTAGAGTGTTAGGCTTTTGAACAGCATCATCTTGGTTGTCCTGCCTGCAGTTTCTATACTGTTTGTGGCATTCCTCCTGTTAATTCTGGACGGCATTCCTCTATTTAGTTTCAATGTTTTAACTTGGTATCGAAATAATTATTAACCTGCAACATTGTAGATTTCAGATATGAACTGGTTAGTTATCCATTCTGCCGGTCAGTTTTAGTTGTTTAACATGGTATCTGGATATAGGATGTCCAACTTTTGGGATTTTAGATTCCACCTAGGAAGCACGGATACTTTTTGAGTGGTGCCGTGGCAGTGTTGGACATGTGTCTGACAGGGACACGTGTCGGACACCTGCACGACATGATTAGAGTATCTTGAATAGTGAAGTGGGCCGGACACATCAAGGACATGACTACGACATTGTCAAGACAGGACCAGGATTTAATAAAAGACAACTGTTAACTATTAAGACGCCTGATTTTTTTAATTTTTTTTGTGTTTTTTATTATGTAACTTATGTACTATGAATGTTCATGGATGTAATGATGTTTGATAAAAATGGTGGATGTTTATTTTGATTTATTTCAATTTTAATCAAAAAATTAATATTTGATAGATCTTATTGTTAATATTGTTATTAGATATGCTTAGTTTTTAATATATTATAATTCTATTATTATCTAAAAAATATATTAAATTATTGTTTCCTTGTCGTATATGTGTCCAATATTTTTGAACTTTGTTGTATCCCCGTGTCCGTATCATATTAGATACGACACCCATGTCTGTGTCTGTGCTTCCTAGGATGCAACTAATTATTTATCTTACATTGTGACCATGCGGGTTTGCAGGTATCTTTTTTGTTGCTCTTACTCGCACAATGTTGCCCCCAAGGGGAAGTTTATAGCATTTGTTTCGACAGAGGCAGAGACTGATCATCCAGAGGTTGAACTAAAGCCAGGAATTGATCTTCTGGGGCCTGTGGATGAGATATTCTTTGATTTTTGTGACAGATATGAACCAGTCAATGAGCCTTCTCTGGATAATTGTTTTATATCGACTGTGAGTTTCTTTTACATGCCATTCTGAAACACTGTTTTTTAACGTAGCTTTCACTAGTATGTATGTGTAATTATCTTTCCCATTCAACAGAGTTATGATGCCACCACGCACTTTGAGTCCACTGTTGTGGATGTACTCAACATGTACACCATGATAACTGGAAAGGTATGAATTGGATTTTTTACCATTAAGATTAGTGCCTTTCTTATTAGTTTGCTGCCCTTGACAGAAAATCTCTCTTGAACCTGCTTTGGCTTATAGGAATTGTGGTGGTGTTGTAACAATAATTAAGATTATCACAATGCTATTGCACTATAAAGGGAGAAATCACCAGATATGAGCTTTTATTGTTCACTGTTATAGCCGCTGCTGTTGGTATTAACGAACTTAATATTACTATGAAATACAACAGGGAATCGGGTATGCCTAATTTCAACTTACAAATAACTCATTGACCTTGTACCTTAGTTTCAATATTGGTGCTGATTCACTTACTGGAAAAAAATATTGGTTCTGATTTGTATGTTTCATATTCTAAATTACATGTACGCATGGACAAATTCTAATGGCTGGTGAACAATGACCAGATATTGTTTAACCAGTGACATAGAAGTTGCAGTTTTTTGGATCTAGGATTTTTGGCTGATTTTTATTTTTCTGGAATTGTTTTCTTTATTTTTCATTGGATATTTGGATCTGTGTCATTGCCGATAGGAATCAGATTATATTTCGTTATAGTAGGCGTAGACGTAGGAATTGTGAGTTATTTGTCATTTTTCTTTTCAAGAGTTTAGTTGTCATTTTGACTATTTATTTCTTTTAGGGTTTGTGCTCTCCTTATGTATATAGGGAATATGATATTTGTTTTGGCAGACTTTAATTATTGTTGAATACTGATATTGCTTCCTTTTCAATTTTTTTTTTTTCTCTCATCCCTAATTCTTTTTCTCTTTTCATCCCTAATTCTTCCCTTCATAGTCTACATCAATTTGATATCAGAACTCAATTTTGATTCGTACAAATCGCAAAAATCACTGTTCATTGCGTGCACTGTTCATCGCGGCACTGTTCAGCGGCGATACTGTTCATCGCTACCAATCTTTCACTGTCCAGTTAAAAAAAAAAAAAAACACAATCCAGAAATTATAGCCTTATGCAACCGGAGAAAAAAAAAATTGTTTATCATGCGTGTTTTTTTCGTTTTGGTCTCGTTCCATCATTGTTTGGGTGTGTCATCGTCGTCACTGTAGCCGTAACAAACTCCACCCTTACCCAGGTTCTCATCAATTTTGGAAACCCTCTCTCTCTTCTCCTGTAAATCCGTCATCAACTTTAAAGAAAAGACAGCCTGGTGGATAAAATTTTGATCCATTGTTCACAAGTTTATTAGCAACAACCCCGAAAGATCCAGGAACTACAAGAAAAACACCCGAAAAATTTCTAGAATTGCAGAAACATCCCCAAAAAGTCCAAAAAATTGCAAAATTACCCCTATAAGTTTCAGCAACTTGCAGAAATATCATCCAGGAGCTCCAGAATTGTAGAAACATCCCCGGCAGATTCAAAAAATTGCAGAAACATTACCCCCAAAATTTTAGAAATTACAGAAACACCCCAGAAAGTTTCAGAATTTGTAGGATCATCCTCTAAATTGTCAAGTAGCCTCCTGGAGTTATATTTAATATCAAGTACGAGTTTTCTTCGTTGAGAATTGGTGACTAGTATTTATATTTGTTGGTAAGTCAATCAAAAAAAAAACAAAAAGAAATCTTACCTAAACTTTTTTTGTTTGTTTTTCCCACACACAACCTTCATAACTTAGCTTGCCCAATTCCTTGTTAAACCCATTGTTATTTGTGTCACGTTTATTTGAGTCTCTTCACAATAAGCTTGAATTGATTTATAGTTTTTATTACTTGGTTTAATTTTTAGTCTAGTCGGCATTTTACATTTGTCCAAAAAATTGACAAAAATTTGAGACCCTCACCATTGATATGACCGACACTAAAAATCAGTCGACTTGTTATGTGAGGAAGTTAAAGGAATTGGGCAACTACTTTCTCAAGTTACTACTCAACTAGCCCAATTGACTAAGTTTATTGACAAAGGACCAATAGAGTATGGCTAGAGGGAGTCAACAGTTTCACTAAGTTTAGACAGGCACACATGTTAGGCACCTGTCATTCCCGACAGATCCTACTGACTCATGTTAAGGTGTCCTATCCATTCTGCAAGTAGCTCAGGGGAGCCGAGTTCAGTGTCCAGATAGGAGGCCATCTCCTAATACCGTTTTTTGAACAAAACGTAGGTCGTAGGAATTTTTAGGAGAATCCTGCTGAGATAGTCATGTTTGACTATTCGGCAGAGGGTGATATGGATGGTTATTGTGAGCCCTTTCAACCACGTGTCAGATATCATAGGCCTCCCCTTCCGCGTTACCACACTCCTCGACATAAGTTTATCCATGAAGAATCTAGGGATATCACACAAAGAGTCAAAGTGGATGCTCTTAGTTTTGATGATAGGTTAGATCCTATTGTTTTCTTAGATTGATTGGATGAAATGGATGACTATTTTGATTGGTATGATATGTCTGATGACTAAGAAGCACGGATATGGACACGGGTGTCGTATCTGATACGATACAGACACGGCAATACGGAAAAATTTCAACATATAAGACATGGATACGGCGAGGATACGACTAATTAAAAAATATATATTTTTATATGTATAACAACTATATTAATAATAACAAACAACCAAGACATAACAAACATTACTTAAATTGAAATAGATCAAAGATTCAAAAACCAACAGGTAGCAGCACACTAGCACAAAAGACAGCAGTATAGATGACCAAAAAAAAAACATAGCAGCATAACAAAAAAGAGAAGATAGAAGCTAGCTAAGAACACAATTTTCAGTATTTAAAATCAGCAGGTAGCATGACACTAGTACAGAAGGCAGTAAAGCAACACAGATACACAGATGACCAAAATCAAAAAAAAAAAATCCCGAAGGCAACAACTAGCAAGCAAACATAACACCAGACCAAAAAAAAATCCTCAAGGCAGCAACACAACAAGAAGACAAAGAAAAACAATAGCACAATAACAACAACAAAAAATTTTTAAATTTTGAAAACCCTAAAACCCTAACTTAATCAAATTTTTTAAAAGTTCAGACTCCACATAGACCAGAAGAAGTAAGAGCAATTAGTAGCAAATCTTAAAAAAGAAAAGAAAATTGAAGCAAAAAGAACCTGCAAGACTAGGCAGTAATCGCAGGTCGCCAGGTCCAGATTGCAATCGCAGTCGTAAGTTAGTCTCCCTTCCTCTTCCCTCTCCTTCTCTTACTCTGGTTCTCGATCAATCTCCTCTTCTCTTCTCTCTCTCTCTCGAACACATTGAATGTCGATTGTCAAAGCTTCACGATGGTTTTTTCCCTTTTGTTTTTTATTTTTCAAGCCAAACGACTTAGTTTGGCTTTTTTATTTTTTATTTTTTGGTTTCGGCCCCCTAAGTTTTTAAAATAACAAAAAGTACCCTGCTGTGTCCGAAACGTATCCAACTAAAAAAAAACTTTACCACTGTTCAGGACACTTCTACAAGTGTCAAACACGTGTTCGACCACCGGACACGCATATCCGTGTTGGATACGTGTCCAACACTTCCACGGCGACCCCCCAATGAGTATCCGTGCTTCCTAGTCTGACGACCATCGGATTCGTTTTGCCAAAATAAAACTCGTTAGTTCAGTTAAGAGATATTGGCAGGGAGTCCAACGAGACTAAGGGTGCTTAGAGGGATAACCCATTACTTATGGGCTGAGATGAAACAAAGATTGCGAGATAAATATCTCCCTTGTTCCTATAAGTGCCAATTCTTGGACAAGTGGATGAACTTACATCAATTGACCTCGAGTGTGACTGATTACCTAGCTAGATTTGAAGAGCTCTTTATGAGATGTGACATAAAGGAAGAGCCTTGGGTAACAGTTACAAAATTCATTAATAGTTTGAGACTTTAGATTAAGAGAGAGATTAACTTTTACACTTTTCTAAAACGGTTGAGGAAGCATATTATAAAGCCTTAGAGATTGAAAAATACCTTAGGCCACCCTTTCAACTTCGTATGCCTTCTCTAATTGGAGAGTCTCAATCATTGTGGTTAGTCCCATTTGATAACTCTTGAGGCGTTTCCCAGTCAGGGCCTATTACATCCAGGGGTAACATTTACCCCAACTCGAGAGGTAATGCCACTAGGGGTCGAGACTTAATAGTCCCGGGTTCTCACCAGGATAGTTCTTCCATAGAGTGTCTCCGTTGTCATGACAAGGGTCATATTACTTCATAGTGCCCTCAGCCTACCTTGAACATTGACTAGGGGTTAGGAAATTCACTTGATGGGGAGGATGTTGACCAAGAAGTTGATCCTTTAGATGAGGAACTCCTAGATTTACTAGATGAAGGTGAGGAAGAATGGCAGAACGATGAAACCCGTGTCAGTGTTATGAGATGCATCTTATCCACCCCTTTAGGCATAGAAGCATGGAAACGCACTAACATTTTTCATACTTTAGCCCAATGTGGGGGTCAAGTTTGCAAGGTCATCATTGATGGGGTAAGTTCATTAAATGTCATCTCTAAATCGGTTGTAGCTCAGTTGCAGCTTAAGCCAGAGTCACCCACAATCTTACAAGGTTGCATGGGTTGACAAGACTTCTTTGCCGGTTTCGCAAAGATGTTTGGTCCCTATTTAGATGGGTGACTATTCAAATCATATATGGTGTAATGTCTTATCCATGTATGTCGCTCATGTCTTGTTAGGTCGCCCATGACTTTTTGATCTAGATGTGATAAACTATGGGAGGGACAATACCTATGTTTTTAAGCACAAAGGGAAAACCATCAAGTTGAAACCTACAAAACCCTCAGAAGGTAATAATTCAAAGCATAGGTCATCCTCCCAGACAATTCACAAGAAAGACCTTCACATCTTGACCAACAGAGAATTTGAAAAAGAGAAAAAAAAGTCTGGCGTAGTGGTAGTAGCTCTAGTTGTCAAAATATTTTTTAGAGTTATGTGGAATCGAATGATGATCTTTTGCCTGAGATTGATAATCTATTGAGAGAGTTCCATGATGTGATCCCTGAGAAACTACCCGATGAGTTGCCATAAATGAGAGATCTTCAGCATGCTAGTGAATTAGTTCCTCTCACTTGCCTAATCTTCCCCATTATCGTATGAATCCCATTGAGCGTGTTGAACTCCAAAGGCAAGTATATGGTTTTTTGCAAAAGGGGTCTGTTCGTCATAGTCTTAGTCCATGTGCTATCTCTGCCTTGTTGACCCCTAAGAAAGATGGCTCTTGGAAAATGTGTGTTGATAGTCGTATCATTAACAAAATTATAATCAAGTATCGATTTCCTATACCGAGATTTGAAGATATGCTTGACTTTTTGGCCGGTGCACTTTGGTTCTCTAAAATAGATTTGCGCAGTGGTTATCATCAAATCCGAATTAGACCAGGAGATGAATGAAAAATTGCCTTTTAAACCCAGAATGAACTTTATGAGTGGTTATTGTGTCCTTTTTTAGGAAAATTTGTGGTGGTCTATTTTTTTGATGACATCTTGATCTATAGTCTGTCTAAAAAAGAGCACTTGGATCATCTTCGACAGATTTTTCAAATATTACGTGTGAAAAAATTCTATGCAAACTTTAAGTGCTCCTTTATGCAAACACAATTGTTTTTTCTTGGATTTGTTATTTTTGCGCATGGTATTGCAGTTGACCCAGAGAAAATTCGTGCTATTGGTAATTGGCTAGTGTCAAGAACAATTTTTGAGGTTCGAAGTTTTCATGGTTTGACCCCCTTCTATAGACGATTTATTAAGGGGTTTAGTTCTATTATGGCTCCTATCACAGAGTGTATGAAAAAAGGGAAGTTTCAATGGACTCTTGTTGCAACTAAAGCCTTTCAAGAAGTTAAGTACAAGATGACAGAGGCACCCATCTTTTGACACCCAGGTTTTTCTAAGGTGTTTGAGGTTGTCTGTGATGCATCTGGTGTAGGGATAGGTGGAGTTTTGAGTCAAGAGGGTCATCCTATTGCTTACTTCAACAAAAAGCTCAATGAAGCTAAACAACGATACTCTACATATGACAGAGTTCTACGCTGTGGTACAAGCTCTTCACAATTGGAGATATTATCTATTGCCATCTGAGTTTGTGTTATATTTGATCATTAGGCATTAAAATACTTTTACTCAGAGAAAATTGAGTCTTAGGTACGTTTAGTGGGTTGAGTTCCTTTAGGAGTATACTTTTGTTCTTCACCACCGAGCGGGCATTGAAAACAAGTCTGTGGATGCTCTTAGCCGTGTAGTTATTGTTTTACAGATTATAAGTGTTCATGTGATCGGCTTTGACGGGGTTAGAGATGAGTATGCCTCTTGTCCTGACTTTGGTATCATTTTTCAAGATGTTCAAGCTGGTAACTGTCATGAGTACATTGACTTCCTCCTTTGACATAGTTACTTGTTTAGAGAGTCTCGCCTATGTATTCCCCGTACTTCACTTATGGATTTCTTGATTTGGGAATTACATGCGGGAGGTCTCGCAGACCACTTTGGTAGGGATAAGACATTTGCACTTGTTGATGATAGGTTTTATTGGCCCACTTTGAGGTGTGACAGTGTCGCACTTGTCAATTAGCTAAAGGTAGAAAACAAAACAGTGGGTTGAACACCATTACCAGTTCCACATACACCATTGAGAGACCTTAATATGGACTTTGTGTTAGGATTGCTTAAAACAGCCTGTAGTCATGATTCCATTCTAGTTGTCGTGGATTGGTTTTCTAAGATGACCCATTTATTCCTTGTACTAAATCTGCAGATGCCTCACATGTAGCAAAAATATTTTTTCGAGAGGTTGTCCGACTACATGAGTTGCCTATTTTCATTGTGTCTAATAGGAATGTCATGTTTGTGAGTTATTTTTGGAAGACACTTTGGAAACTCTTTGGGACTAGTCTTAAGTTTTTCTTTGCCTTTCATCCCTAAACTGATGGTAAACTGAGGCTGTTAATCGTATCTTAGGAGATTTGTTTAGGTGTTTAGTGTGTGAGAAGATGAGAAATTGGGATTTATTGTTGCCCACTGCTGAATTTGCCTATAACAACTCCGTCAACAGGTCGACTGGTAGATCCCCTTTTGAGATTGTTTATGGCCATTTCCTTAGATAGCCTATTGACGTATTACCTTTATCTCCTAATTCTCACCTTTCACACTCGGTTGAAGATTTTGCCCAGCATATTCATGACTTGCATGTTGACATAAGACAGAAAATTACATTCAGTAATGAAAATTATAAATTAGTTGCAGATGTTCATCGTCGGAATGAAGAATTTACTGTGGGAGATTGTCATGGTTCGTGTGCGTCTTGAACGTTCCCCTAAAAATTCTTTCAGAAAGTTACATGCTTGAACCATTGGTCTATTTCGTATTCTTCATAAGCTTAGCCCTAATGCATATCACCTTGATTTACCTTTGAATACGAATATTAATCATGTTTTCAATGTGGAGGACTTGTTTCCTTATCATGGTACTTTTGAGCCTCCTATGTTGCCAGCAGGTGTTCCTACATGTGGAGTTGCTTCGTCATCAGCATCACCTACAATTCCTATTCTTCAATTGTTTCCACAACAGTTGTATAACCAGATTACAGATGTACTTGACGATCAGATTGTGGGCTCCTCGGATGGAGGATATTGTCGTTATCTTGTTCGGTGGATAGATCGTTTATAGACTAATGCTTCATGGATTACTGAGGAGGAGTTTCGTCAGCTTGACCTTGATCTTCTAGAACATTATCATGATCGTATCTTTCCAGAAGCGAGTTCTTTCCAGCCGGGAAAAATGATAGGAATCAGATTATATTTCGTTATAATAGGCGTAGATGTAGGGATTATGAGTTATTTGTCATTTTTCTTTTCAGGGGCTTAGTTGTCATTTTGACTATTTTTTTTTTAAGGTTTTTGCTCTCCTTATATATATAGGGGATATAGTATTTGTTTTGACAGACTTTGATTATTATTGAATACTGATATTTCTTCGTTCTCAAATTCTCTCTTTTTTCATCCATTTTTTCTTCTCTTTTCATCCTTAATTCTTGTTCTCTTGTCATTTCTAATTCTTCCATTTATAGTCTACATCAATTGCATTCATGACTATCATTCTGTTTAGGATGCCTATGGAACAACTTCATGTCACAGTTGATAGTTGTTCTCCGATGATGAAACTTTAGAGTGAACTTTTTTTTTCCCTGGTAAGTGGTGTGCGTCATTCTTAAGGCATTAGTTTTGCTTGTTTCACATAGAAGCTAAGGAAGCCCTATGGTGATCGAGAAGGAAGAGTTAACTGCTAGTTAAACTGATACTTAACGTATCTGGTGTTTTTGATGTGAAAGGGCATTTAAGAAGTGTACGTAAAACCTTCTTGGGGCCATAATATTTCATCATCTAGGAAGTACGGACACTTCATTTTAGCCCTAGTGTTGGTGGCGGACACGTTTGGGACTCGAATACGCTAAAATAAGTGTCCAAATTTGTATTGATAATTCTTTTTTTGGGACATGTTGGGGACACGCGACCAACACATTTAAGATATGTCGTTGGCACATTAGGGACACACTAGCAGACACGCATTGAGATTTTGTGATGAAAAATGAGGTTATGTAGTAGTCATTGATTATTGAATCATGGATGTTTGTGATTAATGTGTATTGGTATAACTAATATTGTATTTTTTATTTGATGATACCATGATATGAATTGTTAGTATTAAGAGAAGGATGAATTGAATAGTTATTATAAAAATATATTTATATCTAACGTGTCTGTGTCCTACTTTTTAAAAAAATTGTCCGTGTCTTTTTTAAAAAATTTTCATGTCCGTGTGCATGTCAGTGTCGGTGCTTCTTAGCTCATTTTTATAATGTTGCTTTCATACTTGTTTGAAAACCATCGAAGAGAACAACTTTGCTTATTCAGAGGGTGAAGAGAACAAAATGCATTTATTGCTACATTCCTAGGTATACATACTGACGACCAATTTTGTGTTTGCAGGTTTTGGACCTTAATGTCGATTTAAGTGCTGCCAGTGCTGCCGAAGAATGAGAGATGCTCTAGTTTGTGCATGTACCTGTGCTCTGCTCTTGTCAAATTCTTGGAATTTTAAAAGCTTCTGGTGGGATCAGTGTGTGAAAAAGGGATTTGGTTTAATTTGGTTTTTCGTTTTTCCTCATCATAGCTAGTAGCACATGATTTGTAATAAAAGATGCATATAAATGCTTGTGGGGATTTGGCTTTCCATTCATCTCTACATGTTTACCTGCATGTTAGCAGGTTTGGGTGGCAGGACTTGAGGAGTTTTGATTTCTTGCTGGTCGGCCGTTCCACTGAGAAGTGGGGAGGCTGGCTCGTTGATCCTGCAAACTTGACTTAATCTCAATCTTACCGGTGCATAAAAAACTATGTGCTTCCGAATTTGGTTTATCCGAATGTTTTGAAGGCCTTCTTGTCCCAACGCTTAATGCTGTTTGAAGTGGATGGTGATTGGGATTCAGCCTGTAGATGCAATCTTCTTGTATTGTTTGCCAACATTTTTGTATACAATTTCTTAATTTAAGTATTTTCTAAAGTAGCGTTTGTTTTTTATGTTTGCTGTTTTGCTTTTTTTTTTTTTTTGGGGTGTGGATTTAATCATTCTTCCAAAATCACAAGTGTTTATATATTATGTAGATCATTTTTATTAAATTAGTTGATGCACATGTGCATGAGTAAATATTGCGAAATTTATTATTAATTCATAAAAAGTGGTTCTTAACCATATATATAGAAATTTGGGGACCTGATATATAGTGAGCAATTCATGCTTGCTTACTCTGAGATTTCTTCAATCTCTTAAGTGCATATTGAACTGTTGTCTACAATAGCCTCCAAGAAAAAAAAAAAGGTTGATTCCACAAACAAGGCTTCTATAATACTTTTCCCCAAAAGAGAAAATCTTGTATCCAATGTGCTTCTCCAATGCAACAAAGTAGCAACACTACTGCTTGGTTATATTTGTCTCACCTTTTATGGGTGTGGGTTTTGTTTGTGGCGGTTTGAGGGGTTATGATGGAATGTAAATGAATGCCAAAAGCGGCATGCCATCAAAATTGTGGTGATGCAAAAGTTGCTCCCCAAGTGTAGGAAGACTTGCGTGTTGTATTTTAACTCAGAAAAAGTTCTAAGGTCGTCTCTTGAGGGAAGCCTAAGACTAGGTGTTTTGAAAGTGATTTTGAAAATAAAAATGAAAATTTGTTCTTTAAAGATGCAGTTGAATCGTGAGATTCGGGTTTTAAAATCTAACAATAAATAGAGTTGGCTAATCCTTGGAATTCTTTTCACTGGTATGGTTAATCAATTCCACTTAATTCAATTAAACTCAAAAAGTGTTTTTATTCAATCGGAAGATAGGAAATAAAAATTGAGAATTACCAAATGTGTGTTGGTGTTGAATTGATTCGTATAAGTTTCAAGGGATGATAAGCATGCCCCGTGATAAGTCTATGGTGCATCAAATGTGTACAAATTTATACATTGCAATCTACCTAGTCAAATTCAACACATTATAACTACAAGACAATGTTGTGAGAGGATTGATTGTTCCATACCCGGATGGAAATCCATCCTTGGATTTCGCCAACGAATGTCCTAGTCAGCCATGGGTAGGATGAAAATGCTAAAGAACTTGGTAAACATTGCAAGAAATGTAAACACTAACTTGAACTGATCAAGCAAGGGATAAACAAACTTAAAGCTTTTATCAAACACTAAGAACATAGAATTTAAAGCATACAAGTTCAAATATTGAAAATGGGAATTTCCTAAAACATTTGTTGTGAAAGAACTCTAATGAAATACATACATTCACGGAAATGGAACTAATATCTAGTGTAGGAATGAAAGATTATAAGCCTTGGAAACTTACAAGAACAGAAAAGAGCAAGAAAATGTAAAAACCCTAACTTTCTCTCTCTAGAACTATCTTATTCTTCTTCTTCCTTGGAACTTCTCTCTCTACAGTTGAATGTAATGGTCAAATATCAAGTGTCATTTTCATCCAACCCCCTCTCTCTAGTCTTGAGTGGGCTGCGATAGGTTGCTTTGGAGAGAGGTTGTCCAAAAAGACTTCTAAAGTTGGTCAAAAAGCATGGCCCCCTTCCTTTTCCAACCATTCTCTTTCCTCTTATGTCATCATTACCTTTCTTCCACTCTTTCATGCATGTAGACTAAGTGCAGAGGTTACGAGGTTGTGGTGGAGTGTTCAAATGGTCAAAACATTGATTAGATAAAAAGAAGTGGGCCCTTGTAGCTCGTGGAGTTGTGTAGAAGGTAATCTGGGAGTTTTGGGCTTTGGGTTCCAGTACTAAGTGATGAGGTACCGGTACCTCGATGGCAGTAGGCTCAGGTTGTTGAACTAGGAAAAATTTAAAATTTTATTAGAAAGGGTAAAATGATAATTAATCATTACGATATAGGTTTAAAACCCAAATTTTTCTAAAACTCGGATGGCAAAACGGACCTCACCATTGGATTTGTTTTGCAAAATATAGCTACCCAGTCAATTTTCGTTGAAATTCTGAGACAATCGGATTTTTTGCATTTTTCGATACAATGGGAGTCACATGACTAAAATAAATGCGATCAATTTTTAGTTGCAGAACCCGGGAAATAATAAAGTTAGTTCAACAAAAATGTACTGAACATGAAATGGGACAATATTTAATTGATTTGAAATGAAATCGGATCAGAAAGACAAGATGTGTTGCGTGTTGTAGGCCAAGCAATTAAGGGTTATAAAAGGGGAGAAAAATCAGATTTTTCTCTCCATTCTTCGGCCAAACACAATTGGAAAAGAGAGAAGAGAGAAGAGAGATTTCAAGTTCTCCAAGCTTTTCCTTTCGATCAACGACAATCTGACCGTCGGATCTCTTCAGGCAAAAATCAAAGATTGTTCTATGTGACGAGAGCTACTCGTACGTACCAAAGATTACGAGTTTTGCCACAATCTTGAAGACATAATTCTTGGGATCAAAGCTTTGAAGCTTGATTTGGGAACTTCGGGACTTCTTATATGCGGTATTATGCTACAAGAGGTAGGGTTCTTTTCCTAATTAGGTTTATTTCTAACCTAGAGTTGAAATATAAAATGGGTAGGGCGTTAGAGATGTATTATCATGTAAAACACATACATAGTGTAGTTGAAATGTGGAAACTAGGTATAAGAATATGTTAGAAACAATTCTTGCATGATTTGGTTTTGATGACATTGCTTGATTTAAACTTTCATAAAAAATGTCTTGGTTTGGGCATGCTATGTGTTTACATAATTTATGTGCCTTGTAGGTGTTGATAAGATGCCTATGGTTGATTTAATGTGTTGTGTATAGAATATGCTATAACATGCTTGGTCGTGTTGTGGATTGTGATTATATACTTTATGATATAACTGACAATTGAGAAATTGGGGAATGTTGATAGACATTGGATATGTTCACAATATACTCATGATATGATGAACAAGATTTGAAAATTACAATTGTACATGATATTTGCATATATTCGTAGGCAATTGACATGAGTGTGGGTGTGTGTGCATGCTTTTGATCAAACACCGTCTTTGGTGGGTTGATACGTGGGCTCGGAAAAGTTGGACTTAGGTTCTGCTTGACAAAATTCCTTGTTGTTTCCTAACCTCTAAACACCACCTTTTAGCATGTATATTTTATGGATGAAGGGGAGTGTCACTCTCCTATGGGTGATGTCAAAAGAAAGGGCAAGGAGATGGGTGTAAATGAGATGATGGTAATGTGATGTGCAAATGCACAACAAATGTGTGTGTGTGTACAAAAGTGCTCCCCAAGCGCAAGGAGACTTTTGCGGGTCGTGTTTTACTTGGTGGTTTCAAGGTCGTTTCCATGGGGAAGGAAGTAAACCGAGGGGAAGGTGATTTTGGTAAAAAGAAAGTGTAAAATCTTTGACTATTGGAAATTGTTTGGTGAAGTTTGTTTTGATGCAAATAAAATGAGAAACAAGTGTTGACAAATCCAAGAGGTCACTCCAATAGGAATACCGTCTCAACTCGAAACCCCCTTCCAATAGAGCATGAATGAACGATTGATTCATGGGAAGTTAGGGATAAGATTGGTGAGTATCAAAGTATAAACCATGACTAGGCCTATGAAATATCAAAGAATCACCACTTATCCACCCTCAACCCAGTCAAACTGAACTATTGAACTCTGAAAGCAGGGAGGAGAATGAGTTGAAATGGTATACCCGAGTGGAGGTTCCCCTTGGTTTTGCCAACTAAAAGATTTAGCTACTCATGCTAGAAACGAAATTGACAATGTAATGAGAATGCATTGCAAAGATTTGAAGTTCTAGAGTAACTAGATACAAGGAAACATAAGTTATAAGAGAGTATATTGAATACCCATTTGAAAACTAAGAAAATGAAGAACCTTGATGCATTAATGGTGAAAGCTTTAAAATAGCATTAAACTTGCATTCAACTTGAAAGAAAACAACGTTAATGACCTTTAATGTAGTTCTATAGATTCATACCATAGATTACAAGACAATGTATTGAAAGAAATGCAAAAATCCCAATTTTCTCTCACTAGACACTATTCATCTTCTTCTTCCAGACTCTCTCTCTCTCTATATCTCTGTATATTGTAGAATGTTGAACAATCCCCCCCTTCTTTTGTCAAAAACGTGCAAGGAGATGATCCCCTAGACTCCAGAAGTGACCTCCATCTATAGGGGTGAAGGAGGAATGGGTTGGATAGGGTGGTTGTAGGTCCTGTTTGCACACACACCTTCATTCTTCTTCCCTTACCTCATTTATCATCCAAGCTTCCAAGAGGTGTGAAAGAGCTAAAAAGTGTTGTGGGCGTGTCAGAGAAGTGTGGGAGACTTGATAGTGGGACCCTCAAAGCAGCAGAGATAGGTCTGCATAATCTGGGTTGTTTCAGTAATGACTACCAGTAGATCGTGGAATAACTACTGGTAGTCATGACCCCAGTAGCCAACGAATACCGGTAGTTGTGAGGTGGCTTCAGGTCTAGTAGCCAACACCTACCAGTAGTGCCTACCGGTAGGTGTTTCCTTGTGCTGCAAAATCCCTGATTCCTTCACCCTTCGAGAAATCCTTAATACTACTGGTAGTGACAACCAGTAGTTTCTTCCTGGTTTTGCTCAATTCTTGATTCCTCCTTCCTTTAATCCATCATCAAGGCTCGTTCTCACCTCCATTCATCAAAAACACCATGGGAGGGTTTACCCAGCACTAAATGACCCCTTTTATCTACAGTCAAATCAAAACTCCATTAAATACTCAAACCATGCAATTCCACTCATTTCAACCACAAAAACAGACATAATAGGGATGTAAAAGCACATAATATATGCAATGTTTTGTGCTAATCACACTCCCCAACTTGAGCTTTGCTAGTCCCTAGCAAATTTTATATTTAGTCCGCAGCATAGAAATACAATAATCCACTCACTCAAGCAATTTATTCATCAAACAAAATACAAGAAATCATATTGCAATTTACGAAATGAATATGGGCAAAATGAATTAAAACTGTGGTTTTTCATTAATCACATTCAAACTTGGAGTACACGGAGTTAGGCTTCAAAAAGAGACAAAACGTCCTATCATTCCTAAGGGCTTCTTCTACCAGCCCAATGACTCCATCGAGATTGTGTGCAATCCAAAACAAAATGAAACAAAAGGGGGCAACTAATGGACCCTAAACCTTATCTCCATCTCCATCATCGTCACTTCCCTCATCATCATCATTCTCCTCAGATTCCCCTTCCTCATCAGATTCCCCTTCCTCAACTATAGTGGAAGCTGAGGGCACAGAGGGTCCAGTAGCCTGAGATGGTGGTCTAGTAGGAATTGGTTTGCCAGGGAATGCTTGCTGGAAAAGCCTGGTCATCATCGCTGAGATTTTGTAGATTGTCTCATCCAATGCGTCAAGGCGATGAGCAATGATGCTCTCTGGTATAGCAGTGAATGGCCTCGACTCAGATGGATCCTTGGAAGACGGTCCTTGCACTAGATGACCCAGGACCTGAAGCTTTAGCATGCTCACCTCGAGTCATAGCGGACCTCTTGCTGCTATTTGCCTTGCCAATGGCTCTGGTTTCCGGTGGGGTGATTTTGTCTGAAGCATATCCTTTTACATTGAAATGTGCACACATACGGGTTACCAAATTCCCAAAAGGGAGGTTCGCTCTTGGATGTTTAGCCTGGGCGAAATCCTTCATTACCTCCCAGATGAAAAGCGAGATATTAAGGGCCTTTCTCGTCATTACCGCATCTAAGAGGGCCAACTTCTCAACATTTGGTGTCTTCTCCGCTCCCCTTGAAAACAGGTTGTAATGGAGAATCTTGTTCATCTACCCAAATGTGTGCTTGAGGTGGGATTTTGATTCTCACACAATCACTACACCCTTTGTTTCTTTTCTTTCTTTTCCTTAACATTTTCTTTTTCTTTCGATCATTCTTTCATCTTCTCACCCCTTTTCTTCCTTTTTTTTTTCAACTCTTTGAGTTTCAAATTCATCCATCCCTTGCTTGGATTTCCATACCACACTTCCTTCTTTTGCAATCACTCATTTTTGCTTTAGGAACAACCAAGGTAAGGTAGATATTTTTCATTTTTTTCACTGGCTTGGTTTAATGTGTGGTATAAAAACGAATTTACAATAAGGCTCAACCATGGCACTACAGATAAATAATTTCTCAAGAAAAAGGGCAAATGCTCAAAATATTCAAGGATGGCCTAAGATCACTTCTAGGTCCGCATGTAATGGCATTATAAAATCAAGACAAGTTAGCCTACTATCCCAAATGCACCTAACCAAAACAAGCATAATGAGACTATTGAACAAATTTGACATTGAAAAATGGTTCTTTGAGTAATTGTAAGTTCCCTCCAAAAAGGATTTGGCACTAAAGCTTCCATAGGTCCTTATTCATCTCCACTACTTATGTCAAGCTTAAAACATGAATCCAATCCATAAATTGCCGAAATTACACATTCAATAGTCACATACAGTTGAGTTCAAAAATCAATACATATGTGATACTCATGCATAGGATCAACTTCCATAGAATGCTGATGTGCACAAAATTCACAACAAAGATCAACATGTCATCTAACTCACACATTCTTCACGAAGGAATACAGATCAACAATCAGATATTTTTCATCAAAAATTTCAAAAATTTCACATATTTTTCACTAATGCGAGCAAAAATCTCTGTATCACAAAAATTTCACACAAATTTCGTAACAAACCCTGGTGTATCATGCAAATGGTGCACCTCACCCCCCAACTTGAATAATGCATTGTCCTCAATGCAACAAAAAGATATAATATGCAATGAAGGACGATAAAAAGATGAAAAGGGTTAGAGAACACCTCTCTATTGAGCTTCAACAAAAGCACCAAGATTTGAAATTAAGAAACAATGCTATACAACCAACGAAAATAAGTGACATGAAATAGAAATAACATAAGTAAAGAAAAGTAACTGTACACTAGGAATCATAAACACTAGCTAGTCCTCCATCAACTCCGAATATAGGGGATCCGTCAAATCTTCCACCACTTCTTTCCCTTCAAAACTCTCAAAGAATGACTTAAGTCTTTGGCCATTAACCTTGAAAGTTTGGCCATCTTCGGGGTTTGTGATCTCAACAGCTCCGTTGGGGTAGGCCGCCTTGATAAGGTAGGGGCCATCCCAACGGGATCGGAGTTTTTCCTAGAAAATTGAGAGGCGAGAATTGTGTAAGAGCACTTTTTGACCGGGCCAAAAATGATTTCCATACAGTGGAATTATCGTGAAAGATCTTAGCCCGTTCCTTTGAGATTTTGGAGCTCTTATACACATCTCGTCGAATCTCTTCCAACTCATTTATTTCCAACTTCCTATGTTCATCGACCATTCTCAAGTTGAAATTTAAAATTTTAATGGCCCAATAGGCCTTGTGTTCCATTTCGACTGGCAGGTGGCAAGCCTTTCCATAGACAGGCCGGTAGGGATACATGCCCAAAATAGTCTTATAGGCAGTACGGTACGCCCATAGGGCATCGGTCAACCTATCGGACCAATCCTTCCTATTGGGGTTAACCATTTTTTCTAGAATACCCTTTATCTCCCTGTTGGCTAGCTCGGCTTGGCCATTTGTTTGTGGGTGATAGGCGGCGGATACTTTGTGAGTGACACCATATTTGCACATTAATAAAGCGAATGACCTATTACAAAAGTGTGATCCACCATCACTTATAATTGCACAAGACATCCCAAACCTCGAAAAGATGTTTTCCTTAAGAAATTTGACTACGACCTGGTGGTCATTAGTCTTGGTTGGGATGGCCTCCACCCATTTGGACACATAGTCCACTGCCAGAAGGATGTACAGATAACCATATTACATAGGGAACGGACCCATGAAATCGATGCCCCAATAGTCAAATATTTCTATGACAAGCACATGGGAGAGGGGCATCATGTGTCTCTGGGTCACACTACCCAATCGTTGGCATCTGTCACATGCCTTACAAAATGAAACACAATCTTTGATAAGAGAGGGCCAGTAGAAACCTGATTGGAGAATTTTAGCTAAAGTCTTTTTTGCTAAAAAATGTCCACCGCAAGCTTGTGAATGACAAAATGCAGTGACATCTGGCTGTTCATTTTTAGGTACGCATCTCCTCATGATTTGATCAGGGCAGTACTTGAACAAATACGGGCTGTCGAAGTAGAAGTACTTCACATTCGCCATAAATTGTCTTCGATCTTCTGGGCTCCATTGCGATGGAATCTGTCCTGTTGCAAGGTAATTGCATATATCAGCATACCAAGGACACATACATAGAATGAATTGAAAGCAAATGTTCATCAGGGAAAAAGTCAGGGATAGGGATGTGCTCATCGGCCTCTTGCACCACCAGCCGGGATAAGTGATCCGCTAGCACGTTCTCAACTCCTTTCTTATCCTTGATCGTCAAGTCAAATTCTTGTAGGAGTATCCACCTAATGAGTCTTGGTTTCGCATCCTGCTTAGACAACAAGTACTTCAAGGCAGAATGGTCAGTAAAGACAACAATAGGCGTACTAATGATGTATGAACGAAATTTATCTAAAGCAAACACTACAGTTAGCACTTCTTTTTCAATGGTAGTGTAATTCATCTGAGCCTCATTCAGTGTTTTGCTAGCATAGTGTATCACATACAGTCTATTTCCCTCCCTTTGACCAAGCATTGCACAGACTGCGTAATCACTCGCGTCGCACATGAGCTCAAAAGGTAGGTCCCAATTGGGTGGTCGCATGATCGGAGGTGTGACTAGCATGCTTTTAAGTTTTTTAAAGGATGCCTCGCAATCATCCGACCACTCGAATTGGACCTCCTTGGACAGTAGGTTGGTCAAGGGTCGGGCCAATGCACTGAAATTCTTAATGAATCAACGATAAAAACCTGTATGGCCCAAAAATGACCAGATGCCTTTGATGGTTCTTGGCGTGGGGAGGTTTGAGATTGCCTCCACCTTTGATTTGTCGACTTCAATACCCCTCGCCGAAAGTATGTGGCCAAGCACAATTCCTTCCGTCACTATAAAGTGACACTTTTGCCAATTCAAGACTAGATTCTTTTCCTCACATCTTGTTAGTACTTTCTCCAAGTTTGCTAAACATCCCTCAAATGAATCCCCAAATACTAAAAAGTCATCCATGAAGACCTCCACTATCCTTTCTACCATATCACTGAAAATCCCCATCTTACAGCGTTGAAAAGTTCCAGGAGCATTGCATAGTCCAAATGGCATGCGGTGGTAGGCAAAGGTACCATAGGGGCAAGTGAAGGTAGTCTTCTCTTGGTCCTCCAATGCGATCTCAATTTGATTATAGCTGGAGTACCCATCTAAAAACAATAAAATAGGTGCCTTGCTACTCTTTTCAAAACTTGATCAAGGAACGGCATTGGGAAATGATCTTTTCGTGTGCAAGCATTCAGCTTTCGGTAATCAATGCACTCCCTCCATCCGGTGATCACTCTTGTAGGTATCAGCTCGTTCTTGTCTTTCTCAACCACCGTAACTCCGAATTTCGTAGGTACTACTTGTGTGGGGCTAACCCACTTACTTTCGGCGATTGAAAAAATGATCCTCACATCAAGTAGTTTCAGAACCTTATCCCTCACCACCTCCTTCATGATGGGGTTCAACCGTCTTTGTGGTTGTCGGGAAGGTTTGGAATTCTCCTCAAGGTATATACGGTGGGTGCAAATGAGAGGGCTTATCCCCTTGATATCCGTAATAGTCCATCCGATTACCCCTTTATGCTTTCTCAACACCTCCAAGAGTTCTTTTTCTTGTTCCATGTTTAATGTAGAGCTAATGACCACTAGAAATGTTTCCCCTCCTCCAAGATAGGCATATTTCAAATGGGAGGACAAGGGCTTCAACTCCAAGTTGGGCTTTTGTTCATGTGACGAAAAAATTTTCTTTTCTCGATGGGGTAACTCCTCGAACGTAGGGATCCCCCTTTCCACCCCTTTCAACTCTTCTACCCCTTCTTGCTCATCAAATTCCTCAAGATCCACAATTGCTTCTTCTTTCAATTTCAACATCTCCTCTAGTTCCAAGTGCTCTTCAACCAATGTGTCGACTCTATTGACCTCACTTACTTCCTCATCATCACCCGGTTGCTTTGCCAAGTAGAATAGATTGAGCGCCATTGTCATATTCCCAAATGCCAATTTCATTAGACCGTTGATTAACCCTAATTAAAGCATAATTTAATAGGTAAATTGTGTTAGTTGAATAAAGTAAACTAGTCAAAATAAATCAAATTAAAGTTAGTGTGTGAATAAAGGATAATGCATTAATTGTTGTTCTTTTCAGGGTTTTGTATGTCAAAGCTACAAACTACTGGGGTGCCAATTTTCAAAGCTCAAAATAAAGGGGGATCAAAGAATTCAAGGCCACCTAACAAGACTTTCATGCCACCTAACAAGATTCAAGGCCACCTAACAAAACTTTCATGCCACCAAACAAGACTTTTCAAGGCCACCTAACAAGATTCAAAGCCACCTAACAAGATTTTCACCCTCCCTTGTTGCCTATAAATACCACCCCTTAGGACTTGTAAAGCATTCATCTTTTGGTAGTGGAAAACCCTCCAAAAGTATTATTGTTGTCCTTATTGCTTTTTACTTTCTTTAAGTATTAATTTCTTTTATTGTATTATTGCTTTCTTTTAATTTATTGCTTTCTTTTACTTTAAGTATTACTTTCTTTTATTTTCATTGCTTGAGCTTCCTTCTTCCTTAGAGGAGTGAAACTCTTTCACTTTTCTAGAGCTTTACCAAAGCCGTGAAGGGTGGAACGTGATTCACTCATTCTTTATCGAAGATCGATTCCTTGTGTAAAGTGTTTTACCTTGTAACTCCTCTACTTGGAGGGATGAGCATCACTCACTTTTCTAGCTTTAACAAAGCCATGAAGAGTGAGTAGTTTCTCATCCAATCTTTAGTAAGAGGTGATTATCCGAAAGTTATATTTATGCATTTCGTTTATGCTTAGCTCTAGTCTTTATTTCTTCATAATGTCTTCTCATCATATTGTTGTCTTTATTTTAAGCATGAATAACTAAATCTCTTAGTTGGCAAAACCAAGAGGAACCTCCACTTGGGTATACCATTTCAACTCATTCTCCTCCCCTCTTTCAGAGTTCAATGGTTCGATTTGACTGGGTTGAGGGTGGATAACTTGGTGAGTGTTTGATATTCCGTAGGCCTAGTCACAGTTTATGCTTAGATACTCACCAATCTTATCCCTAGCTTCCCATGAATCAATCGTTCATTCATGCTCTATTGGAGGAGGGTTTTGAGTTGAGATGGTATTCCTATTGGAGTGACCTCTTGGATTTGCCAACATTTGTTTCTCATTTTACTAGCATCAAAACAACTTCACCAAACAACTTCCAACAATCAAAGATTTTACACTTTCTTTCTCCCAAAATCACCTTTCCCTCGGTTTACTTCCTTCCCCGTGGAAACGACCTTGGAATACCACCAAGTAAAACACGATCCACGAAAGTCTCCTTGCGCTTGGAGAGCACTTTTGTTCACACATACTCACATTTGAAATCTCATTCATCCACCATTTTGTTGCCCTTTCTTTTGACATCATCCCTAGGAGAGTGAAACTCCCCTTCATTCATATACTATACATGCTAAAAGGTGATGTTTATAGGTTAGGAAAGAACAAAGAATTTTTTCAAGCATTTTTGGCACCGTTGCCGGGGAAGGCAAGTGTCAAACCAAGAAGGTGATTTTCAAACGACGAAGGTAAGTCCCATGATCTTCATCATGGGCGGAGGTACGTTGTTCCATGTACGTAATCTTGTTTATGTATAATTTTGTTTGTATATATTTTGTTTTATGTGGAGGCAGAACGACCGAAACTGACTTGTTAGACAAAACTTGGCCCCTACCATGAAATTGACCAAGAACAACCTGAGGATGCGGGTGACAATTTTGACAATATAGGTGCAAATCCAAATGTCCAAAGGGGTGCAAATCCAAATGTCCAAAGGGGTGGGGGACCACAAGAACCCCAAATACCCAATCTGAGAATGAATTTTCCCCCTCCCGTGAATGAGGGGAATAATTTTCAAATGGATCCCCTAGTGAGGTCAATGAGGGATTTCGTACAACCAACACGAAGCACCACACCATCATGCATCCTCCTTTCGATCCAAGCTCATCTTTTCATAGTTAAGCCAGGGATGTTGCAACTAATTCCTACGTTCAACGGACTTGAAACTCAGAGTCCCTATTCACACATAAGGGATTTTGAGGAAATAGTTGCAACCTTCCTTCCCAATCATGGGATGGAAGAGATAGCTAGAATGAAATTGTTTCCCTTTTCCCTAAAAGACAAGGCAAAAACGTGGCTTATTTCCTTAAGGCCTCGAACCATCACATCATGGAGCCAAATGATTTCTGAGTTTTTGAACAAATTCTTTCTGGTGCATAAAACCAACGCCCTAAAAAAGTAAATTCAAAACTTTTCAGAAAAGGCCAATGAGCAATTCTATCAATGTTGGGAGAGGTACAAGGAATTGCTACAATCCCTTCCACATCATGGCTTTGAACCATGGCAATTGGTGAGTTTCTTTTATGAAGGAATCACACCGGGCCATCGACAGTTCATTGACATGATGTGTAATGGGAAGTTTTTGAACAAAGACCCTGATGAGGCCTTAGATTACTTTGATACATTGGCACAAAATGCACAATCATGGGACATTACAGATCCCACCGATGTACCAAGGTCTTCTCCTCAAAAGAGTGGCCAAACTCAAGGGGGAGGGATTTATGATTTGAGAGACCGGGAAGACTTGTTTTCAAAAATTGCTAAATTGTCAAGGAAAGTTGAGAGTCTTGAAGTCAATAAGAGACACGAGGTGTCTAATGTGTCACGAACCGAGGAGGGTTGTTCAATTTGCGAATGTATGGAGCATTCCCTATCGGATTGCCCAAACATTCCGACCCTTAAAGAAGCGTACCATGAACAAGTCCATGCCTTCAACCAAACGAGGCAATCATTTTCTCCCAATTCAAATACTTACAATCCGGGTTGGAGTAATCACCCAAATTTTAGTTGGAGAAATGAAAACCCCATTCCTCATGGTTCAAGTGCATATGCATCTTCCATGCCTCCCAAGCAAAACCAATACCATGGCCAAGGGCAAGCATCTAGCTCTCAATACCCCGGACCAATCCACAAGGGTATTCGTCAAACCCACCACCACAGAATTTTTCACCAAATCCACCTCCACAAAGTTTTTCTCAAGGACCGTCCAATCCATCCACATACCAACCTCCTCACAAAAGGAATTTGGAGGATATGGTTCATTCCTTCATTCAAAGCCAAACCGCCATCAATAACCAAAATGCCACAGCCATCAATGATGTAAGAGCCCAACTCACAAAGTTGACAAACTCCATAGGGGCATCTCAACAAGAAAAGGGGAAGTTCCCCGCTCAACCACAAGAGAACCCTAGGGGTCAACACCTTGTTGAGTCATCGGAACCTTCGAGAGAGAGTTGCGAGCAACTCAAAGCTGTCACCACCCTCCGCAGTGGCAAAGAAATTGACAAAACCATTTTGCCAACGGTCTCACCCAAGACCACATTGCCAAAAGAAAAAGATCTCTTGGGTGACGCCGACAAGAGTGAGGTGCGTGAAGAGAAAGAAAGAGAGGTTGTTGAGAAAGGAAAATTAATTGATGATTGTGTGTTTATTCCTCCCATGCCTGCCCCTTTCCCAAGTCGTTTGAAGCCACCTGTCAAGGTGGCTAATTATGCTGATATTTTGGAAATGTTTAAGCAGGTGAAGATTAACATTCCACTCCTCGACGCCATCAAGCAAATTCCATCATGTGCTAAGATTTTGAAGGACTTATGCACGGTGAAGAGAAAACTGAATGTCCACAAGAAAGCATTCCTCACCGAGCAAGTGAGCTCAATATTGAGGACCAACACTCCTCCCAAATTCAAAGACCCCGGTTGTCCAACCATAGCCATCACCATTGGAAATTATCGAGTGGAGCAAGCACTCCTCGATTTGGGGGCAAGTGTGAATCTTCTCCCCTACTCGGTGTACCAACTACAGCTTGAGGAGTTGAAGCCCACCTCAATCACACTTCAATTGGCGGATCGTAGTATCCGTACACCAAGGGGAGTAGTTGAGGATGTCTTAGTTCAAATTGATAAATTTTACTTCCCTGTCGATTTCATTGTGCTTGATACACACCCTGCTGCAAACCTTAGCTCCCAAATTCCCGTAATACTTGGAAGACCCTTCCTTGCTACATCTAATGCCGTGATAAATTGCAGGAACGGTCTAATGAAGTTGGCATTTGGGAATATGACAATGGAGCACAATGTATTCAACTTGGCAAAGCAACCGGGTGATGATGAGGAAGTAAGTGAGGTCAATAGAATCGACACTTTGGTTGAGGAGCACTTGGAGCTGGAGGGGATATTGAAATTCAAGGAAGAAGGAATTGTGGATCTTGAGAATTATGATGAGCAAGAGGAGGTAGAAGATTTGAAAGGGATGGAAAGGTGGATCCCTACATTCGAAGAGTTACCCCATCGAGAAAAGAAAATTTTTCCGTCGGATGAACAAAAGCCCAACTTGGAGTTGAAGCCCTTGCCCACCCATTTGAAGTACGCCTATCTTGGGGAAGGTGAAACATTTTCGGTGGTCATTAGCTCTACATTGAACATGGAACAAGAAAAAGAACTCTTGGAGGTGTTGAGAAAACATAAAGGAGCAATTGGGTGGACCATTGCGGATATCAAGGGGATAAGCCCTCTCATTTGCACCCACCGCATATATCTTGAGGAGGATTCCAAACCTTCTCGACAACCACAAAGGCGGTTGAATCCCATCATGAAGGAGGTGGTAAGGGATGAGGTTCTGAAACTACTTGATGTGGGGATCATTTTTCCAATTGCCGATAGTAAGTGGGTTAGCCCCACGCAAGTAGTACCTAAGAAATCCGGAGTTACGGTGGTTGAGAATGATGAGAATGAGCTTATACCTACAAGAGTAATCACCGGATGGAGGGTGTGCATTGATTACCGAAAGCTGAACGCTTGCACAAGAAAAGACCACTTCCCATTGCCATTCCTCGATCAAGTTCTAGAACGAGTAGCGGGGCATCTATTCTACTATTTTTTAGATGGATACTCCGGCTACAATCAGATTGAGATTGCTTTGGAGGATCAAGAGAAGACCACTTTCACGTGCCCCTATGGTACCTTTGCCTACCGCCGCATGCCATTTGGACTGTGCAATGCTCTAGGGACTTTTCAACGCTGTATGATGGGAATTTTCAGTGACATGGTGGAAAAGATAGTGGAGGTCTTTATGGATGACTTTTCGGTGTTTGGGGATTCATTCGAGGGATGTTTGGCAAACTTGGAGAAAGTTCTAACAAGATGTGAGGAGAAGAATCTAGTCTTGAATTGGGAAAATGTCACTTTATGGTGATGGAAGGAATTGTGCTTGGCCATATAGTTTCGGCAAGGGGTATTGAAGTCGATAAATCCAAGGTGGAGGCCATCTCCAACCTCCCCACGCCAAGAGCCATCAAAGGCATCCGGTCATTTTTGGGCCATGCAGGTTTTTATCGTCGATTCATAAAGAATTTCAGTGCATTGGCCCGACCCTTGACCAACCTGCTGTCTAAGGAGGTCCCATTTGAGTGGTCGGATGATTGTGAGGCATCCTTTAAAAAACTTAAAAGCATGCTAGTCACACCTCCGATCATGCGACCACCCAATTGGGATCTACCTTTTGAGCTCATGTGCGACGCAAGTGATTACGCGGTCGGCGCAGTGCTCGGTCAGAGGGAGGAAAATAGACCATATGTGATACACTATGCTAGCAAAACACTTAATGAGGCTCAGATGAATTACACTACCACCGAGAAAGAATTGCTAGCAGTAGTGTTTGCCTTAGATAAATTCCGTGCTTACATCATTGGTTCGCCTATTGTTGTCTTTACTGATCACTCTGCTTTAAAGTATTTGTTGTCTAAGCAGGATGCAAAACCGAGACTCATTAGGTGGATACTCCTCCTACAAGAATTCGACTTGACGATCAAGGATAAGAAAGGAGTTGAGAACGTGGTGGCGGATCATTTATCCCGGCTTGTGGTGCAAGAGGCCGATGAGCACATTCCTATCCCTGACTTTTTCCCTGATGAGCATTTGCTGTCAATTCATTCTGTTTGTCCTTGGTATGCTGATATATGTAACTATCTTGCAACAGGACAGATACCACCGCAATGGAGCCCAGAAGATCGAAGACGATTTATGGCAGATGTGAAGTACTTCTACTTCGACAACCCATATTTGTTCAAGTACTGCCCCGACCAAATCATGAGGAGATGCGTACCTGAAAATGAACAGCGGGACGTCCTTGCATTTTGCCATTCACAAGCTTGCGGTGGACATTTCTCAGCGAAAAAGACTTCGGCCAAAATTCTTCAATCAGGTTTTTAATGGCCCTCTCTTATCAAAGATTGTGTTTCGTTTTGTAAGGGATGCGACAAATGCCAACGGTTGGGTAGTGTGACCCAAAGAAACATGATGCCCCTTTCACCAATACTTGTCATAGAAATATTCGACTGTTGGGGCATCGACTTCATGGGTCCTTTCCCTATGTCATTTGGTTATTTGTACATCCTCCTGGCAGTGGACTATGTGTCCAAATGGGTGGAGGCTATCCCGACCAAGACTAATGACCACCGGGTCGTAGTCAAGTTTCTCAAGGAGAACATCTTTCGAGGTTTGGGATGCCTCGTTCAATAATAAGTGATGGTGGATCACATTTCTGTAATAGGTCATTTGCATCTCTAATGTTCAAATATGGTGTCACTCACAAAGTATCCACTGCCTATCACCCACAAACAAATGGCCAAGCCGAGCTAGCCAATAGGGAGATCAAGAACATTCTAGAAAAAATGGTTAACCTAAACAGGAAGGATTGGTCCGATAGATTGACCGATGCCCTCTGGGCATACCGCACTGTCTTTAAAACTATTTTGGGCATGTCTCCCTACCGGCTTGTCTATGGAAAGGCTTGCCACCTGCCAGTCGAAATGGAACACAATGCCTATTGGGCCATTAAGACTTTAAATTTTAATTTGAGAATGGCCGGTGATCGTAGGAAGTTAGAGCTGAATGAGTTGGAAGAGATTCGACGAGATGCGTATGAGAGCTCCAAAATCTCAAAAGAAAGGGCCAAAATCTTTCATGATAACTCCATTGTGAGGAAATCATTTGAGCCCGGGCAAAAAGTACTCTTGTACAATTCTCGCCTCTCCATTTTTCAAGGCAAACTCCGATCCCGTTGGGATGACCCCTATTTTGTCAAGGTGGCCTACCCCAATGGAGCTGTGGATGTCCAAAACCCCAAAAATGGCCAGACATTCAAGGTCAATGGGCAAAGACTTAAGCCATTTTTTTGGGGCTTTGACGAACAAGTGGTGGAGGAGAATTTGATGGATCCGGTATACCTAGAAGTTGTGGAGGAATAATTAGTTTTTTTTTCTGCTTTTCAATGTACAGGCTTTTATTTACTTACTTTATTTTTATTCTATGTTAATTATGTTCTTTTGTCGTATAGTTTTGTTCTTCTCAGTCGCAGATATTGGTGTTTTTGTCAAAGCTCAAGTGCGAGGTGTTCTCTAACCCTACTAATCTTTTTACTGTCCGTCATTGAATATCATATTTTTTTTGTTTCATTGAGGACAATGCATGAATCAAGTTGGGGGGGGGGGTGAGGTTGCACTATTTGCATCTTACACCAATGTTTGTGGGAATATTTCGCGCGGATATTCGTGCCTGCCGACACTCGCGCTTGCCGACACTAAAAAAAAAAAAAAAGGAATATTCCGCGCGAATATGCGACTGCCGACACTAAAAAAAAATGGGATGCCTTTATAAGGTTTTCAAAATTTTTTTTTCTCCCATCCACTGGTGATTGGTCTCCCCTTCTTCTTCCCTTTTTTTTTTTCCCTTCTTTCTTCCTCTTTTCTTCTTCTTCTTCTTCTTCTTCATCGTTCTCTTTGTTCTCTGTAAAAACAAACCACCCTTGCAAATCCATGACCATATACGCCGACGACCCAGTCCTTTGTTTAATAATTTGCCTTATATATTTATATTTGTTCATGGGTGCTCTTTTTCTGCTCACACTTAGGGTGAGGGGTTTCCAGCCTAACCCAAATCTCTCTCAAGTGGGTTAATTGTTGTGTTTTGTGGCCATCCGTTTGGGGATGAAAGGCGGTGCTGAAGTGCAACTCTGTCCCCATAGCTCTTTGACGACTTTGCCAAAATTGTGCTACGAAACTAGAATCAAGATCCGACACAATGGATAGCGAAACTCCATGCAATCTCACTATCTCGCGAATATAGAGCTTGCTCAGGGTCTCTAACGTGTCGGTAGTCTTCATACTGAAGAAGTGAGCGGACTTGGTGAGTCTATCAACAATGACCCATACGGCATTATGCCCTCGTGAAGTCCGTGGAAAGCCAGATACAAATTCCATGGTGATGTGATCTCACTTCCACTTGGGAATAGGCAAGGATTGCAATAATCCTTCGGGCTTTTGATGCTCAATCTTTACTTGCAGACACACCACACATTTTGAAACTTATCTAACCACATCCTTCTTCATTCCCTTCCACCGATACTGCCGCTTCATGTCCCTATACATTTTGATACTACCCGGATGTATGGAGAACTTGGAACGAAGGCACTCGCCTAACACTTTTTCCCTTACTTGGTCATGATTGGGTACACATAGCCTTCCCCGAAATCGTAACTCATCATCACTTATTGCTCAATTCTCAACAATCTCGCTCCTCTCTAACTTACTCCGGATAACCTCTAACTCGCTGTCTAATCATTGCAATGCCATAATCCTTTGTCGGAGCATCGGTTGAGCTACAAGATTGAATAGGCATGGTCAATCCTCCTATGTATCCACCCATAGATCAAATTCCTCCAAAGCATCCATCATCTTCCACCTATTCACCACAAGGGAATTGATTTCACCCCAAGATTTTCTACTCAGTGCATCCGCTATTACATTTGCCTTCCCCAGATGGTAATTGAGTGTGAAATCATAGTCTTCTAAATACTCAATCCACCTTCTTTGCCAAAGATTCAAGTCCTTCTGGGTGAATATGTACTTGAGGCTCTTATGATCAGAAAACACTTAGAATTTCTCTCCGTACAAGTAACACCTCCACAACTTAAGAGCAAAAACCACAGCGGCAAGCTCTAAATCATGGGTGGGATAATTCTGTTCATGAACCTTGAGTTGCCTCGAGCCATAGGCAACCACCTTCCCTCCTTACATTAACACACACCCTAAGCCTCGTAGTGAAGCATCGGTGTACACATCGTATCCTTTTTCACTACTCGGAATAATGAGGACAGGAGCGGTTGTCAACTTCTCCTTCAAGGTGTGAAAAGCTAGTTCACACTCTTGAGTCCACAAGAATTTTTCTCCCTTCTTTGTGAGACATGTCAGTGGCATTGCTAGCTTTGAGAACCCTTTCACAAACCTCCGGTAGTAGCTTGCTAAGCCTAAAAACACTACGTACTTCGGTCACATTATTTGGTGGTTCCCACTTCATCACTGCCTCAGTCTTTGCAGGGTCAACAACTATCCCTTGTTCCGACACAACATGGCCAAGGAATTTCACTTCCTTTATCCAAAACTCACACTTACTCATCTTCACATATAACTTATGTTCTCTCAATATCTGTAGTACAATAGAAAGATGGCGTCCATGTTCCTCATGAGTCTGAGAATAGATTAGTATGTCATCAATAAACACGATGAGAAACTGATCTAGATACGGTCGAAATACCCTGTGTATTAAATCCATGAAGGCTGCTGAAGCATTAGTCAATCCGAACGACATCACCATATACTCGAAATGACCATACCGAGTACAAAAAGTAGTCTTAGGAATATCTTCCTCCTTGATCCGCAATTGATGATACCCTGTGTGAAGATCAATCTTGGAGTAATACTTAGAACCCCTCAACTGATCAAATAGGTCGTCGATTCGTGGCAAAGGGTATTTGTTCTTCACTGTTACTCGATTCAATCTTCAGTAATTCGTGCACAACCGAAGTGTCTCATCATGCTTCTTCACGAAGAGTACCGGGGCTCCCCAAGGTGAAGTGCTCAAACGAATAAAACCAATGGTCAACAGATGATCCAGTTGCTTCCTTAGCTCCTTTAACTCCAAAGGTGTCATTCGATAGGGAGAGATGGATATGGGTTCGATTCCTGGGTAGAGATCAATATTGAACTCAATCTCCCTATGCGGGGGTAGCCTGGGTAGTTCGTCTGGGAAGACATCTGGAAAATTCGATACTGTCAACACCACATTTGCATGGAATTTATCCCGATCATCTCCCATCAAGCTAGCTAAGAAACTCAAATGGCTCCCCGCCTTCGCTTTCAAGAACCTACTACCCATAGTAGAAAATGAATGGGAGGAATTTTTCTCCCTTCTTTGTGAGACGTGTCAGTGGCATTGCTAGCTTTGAGAACCCTTTCACAAACCTCCGGTAGTAGCTTGCTAAGCCTAAAAAACTACGTACTTCGGTCACATTATTTGGTGGTTCCCACTTCATCACTGCCTCAGTCTTTGCAGGGTCAACAACTATCCCTTGTTCCGACACAACATGGTCAAGGAATTTCACTTCCTTTATCCAAAACTCACACTTACTCATCTTCACATGTAACTTATGTTCTCTCAATATCTGTAGTACAATAGAAAGATGGCGTCCATGTTCCTCGTGAGTCTGAGAATAGATTAGTATGTCATCAATAAACACGATGACAAACTGATCTAGATACGGTCGAAATACCCTGTGTATTAAATCCATGAAGGCTGCTGAAGCATTAGTCAATCCGAACGGCATCACCATATACTCGAAATGACCATACCGAGTACGAAAAATAGTCTTAGGAATATCTTCCTCCTTGATCCGCAATTGATGATACCCTGTGTGAAGATCAATCTTGGAGTAATACTTAGAACCCCTCAACTGATCAAATAGGTCGTCGATTCGTGGCAAAGGGTATTTGTTCTTCACTGTTACTCGATTCAATCTTCGGTAATTCGTGCACAATCGAAGTGTCTCATCATGCTTCTTCACGAAGAGTACCGGGGCTCCCCAAGGTGAAGTGCTCAAACGAATAAACCCAATGGTTAACAGATGATCCAGTTGCTTCCTTAGCTCCTTTAACTCCAAAGGTGTCATTCGATAGGGAGAGATGGATATGGGTTCGATTCCTGGGTAGAGATCAATATTGAACTCAATCTCCCTATGCGGGGGTAGCCTAGGTAGTTCGTCTGGGAAGACATCTGGAAAATTCGATACTGTCAACACCACATTTGCATGGAATTTATCCCGATCATCTCCCATCAAGCTAGCTAAGAAACTCAAATGGCTCCCCGCCTTCGCTTTCAAGAACCTACTACCCATAGTAGAAAATGAATGGGAGGAACCTACTACCCATAGTTGAAAAAAAATTCGTTTATGGAAACAATCCATTACCACCCGGAATGTGGATAACAAATTTATCCCAAAGATCATGTCATACCCCTTCATGTCTAAGGCAATGAAATCTACAATCAATTCGTGCTCCCCAATTCGAAGCACTCAACCCCTACACACCAGACTAGTATCCAACCGTTCTCCCATAGGCATATTAATATATAATGCATGTTCTACCTTCTCAAAGCCCAATCCTAATTTAATAGCATCTGTAGTACGTATAAATGAATGAGTCACACTAGGATCAAATAAAATTCGGGCCCAAGAATTGTAGAGGAGAACAATACCTTCCACCATTGCATTAGAGGCATCTTCCTCTAGTTGGGTCAAAGCAAATACCCTTCCTTGGTTGATGCCACTTGGGGCTAGAGCTTCAAACGATCTCTGCTATTGTAGTGGCCTTTGTAGCGGTGGCTTGTTTGCATTCACCCACCCGGTTGCTTGGTTGGTTTTGGTTGAAAGCAATGTGCAGTTATCTTTGAAGTGCCTAGCACCTCCACATGCAAAGCATCGATGTAGGTCGGTGCCTACTCTCTCTGGTACTCCTCCCGCCCCTCGAGCTGTCTGTGGTCTCTGTCCAACTACCTGATCTGGGTGATGGTAGGGTGCTGCTCTCTATGCTCTACTGCTACTAGCACCTATCCTGATCGGACCTCCCCTTATAAGGTCCTGTCACCGCTGATTATCTTCCATGTCTCTCTCCACCAACATACCCCTATCCACAAGATCCCTATAGTCACGGATCCTAAGAGCCACAAGCTTCTCCCTAATGGCCGGCCTTAAGCCTTGCTCAAAATGTTTGGCCTTCCTGACCTCTGTGGATATGAATTCCATGGCATATCTGGACAACTCCTCAAACTTTCTCTCATACTCCTCCACCGTCAAACTACCCTGTTGAAGAGTGAGGAAATTGGCACTCATCTTGTCTCTAACCGAATCAGGAAAATATTTATCTTGGAAGACTTAATCGAACTCCTCCCAAGTAACTGTATCTGTGTTCCTTCGTCTCTTTACCGAATCCCACCAACGGTCGGCCTCCCCCTCGAACAAATAGGTAGCTAAGCTAACCCTCAAGTCTTCGGTAACTCCCATGTCGTCACAAATCTTCTTCACTCGGTGGATCCATCTATCCCCATCCAAAGGATTGGAGCTCCCTTGGAAGGTAGGCGGGTGTTGCCTCAGAAATTTCTAAAGAGTTACCATCCACCGGTTGTCGTCCCTATTGCCTGGCACTTGTGCTAGGGGGTGAGCTCCACCATTATGGTTGTTGTTTCCATTCTAGTTTTGTACCAAAGTGGTGAGCTCCATCAAACATTGATATATGCCACTTATGGCATCGGGAGGTGGTGGATTTGCTTGTCCCCCCCGACCACGCCCACGTCCACGTCCACCATCCATCCTACACATAAATTCACAATTTAGTTTCATTGATGTACAAGACATCCTAGTTATCACGTTGATCTAAAGCATAAGGTTCGTATAAAATTAGATCAACAATTTTCTTCAACCTACTCCTACTTTTCTAGTGGTAATCCATAACCTACAGCTCCCATGTAAGACCTAATTCCTAGACTTTGATACCAAATCTGTAACGCCCCAAAATTGGGGGTCCTTAATTTAACAAAATTCGAGCAGAGCCTCCTTTGTATGGGGAGCTCTACCCAAAACACAACCTGTGTAATTATACTACATTGACCACACCGGGTCCATTTACCCATCAAATAATAAAATTTCATTCACCATATGTAATATCCACAATATTGTCCCAAAAGAATAGGCCAAGCTATGACAATTACATTCCAAAAGAATTACACTCAAACTTAGTAGGGGAATAAACAAAATACTAGACAGTATATGATCGTAAATAAATTCCCTAGTCTAGCACAAAAATAAATTATAGTTCTAGATGTCCACCTCGGGATCTAGGTTCCCCTCTGGTGGAACCTCCCAATTTCCCGGCTCGTCAACTCCGGGATCTTCCTCTAGCATGAAGTCTAAAAAAAAATATTTGTTGGTAGGGGGTGAGCACTAAGCTCTATAGGAAAATTTTCCCAAACTCTAACAAGGTTTGAAAAATGTAAAAAAAATGGTCGGTCTCATTTCACAAATAGCATACGTAAATTTTGAAAGAAAACATGATATTTTTAAAAGATCTCAAGTTTATACATTAACAATAATTAAGTACAAGAGTAAAGTCAATTCCACCATAAATAACCATTCCAAAGAGTAATCATTCCCACAACAATTTCCAAGATAATCATATCTAAAAGATAACACAATAAACAATAACCATAATGTATCTCAAGTCTGATGTAAGATGATTGCATGAATAAACACATAGAGTATATCTTGGCCCACACACACATAATTCTTCGCAAGGATATCAACTTCGGAAAGGGCGCCTACCGATGCATTGTCCAATACCAATGCACTGGCAATAACAAATCCGACTCAGGCATAGTATATTAATTCTCTGACACGGCACCCGTGAGCTAATAGTAGTTTGGTCCTTGCAAGACACCAACCCCACTACAAGTGGTAGGAAAATTTCAAACCCACACAGAGTAAGAACCACACATATCTACCCACTCTACGATACCCAGTCAATAGCCACCAATGGTCATCCAAACACCTCCATGAGATACAATCACCAATAATTTCTCAAATACACTCAATTCCATAAATCCCCAATTGTTCACATCCAAATCCACATTTATTTCACAATGGAACAATTTAAGAAAAATTAACAAGAGATCATCATAAATACCATTGTGTTGTTCAATACGAAACACTAAAGTTTTGAAATCAAGAATAAAGGAGAAATCAAGAGAAAAATTCATTTCTCTTGAAATCTAGGGTTTTGAATATGAGAAACGAACTTTGATGGTTACCCAACCATTGTTTAAAACATGCTAACATTTGTAAAAACATCAAGAATCCATGATTTCATAGCATATTAATATGATGTAGAGTCAAAGAAAACATATATATATAACCCTAGCCTCAATATAATAGAATGGAAGAAAACCTCTACTTGAATCAAAATTTCAAGTAAGAACCCAAGCTCTAGTGACCTCCTTCTTCCCTGTTCTTCATTCCTTAATCTTCCTCTAAGGTTCCAAGAGGTGTGGGGCGAGAGTGGAGTGAAAAGAATGGGAGTAAATGGGATGAAAATGGGTTTTTAAACACAGTCGCCCCGATTTTTACTGTTCACAGGCTGATTTGATTTTTTCCAAAATTACGGTTTTACCACTAAGAATCTCCAATTTGATCCATATGACTACCCTAAAGTTTTTCGATGTTCTGAATTCATTTTTAATGTTATTTTAACCTAAAAACATTTATTTTATGAGTTATCTCAAAACTAAAATAAATTTAGACTCCAAACACGAAAATTACTATTTTATTCCTCCGAACCGGTATATGTGCTAAAAGGCTATTCCAAATTTTTTGGATCTCCCAGGCTCAATGATAATATTATTTTGACCTAAAAAAATTGATATATTTACTTAGTTACCCTTATCAACCTTAAACACCTCCAAAAATTAAATTTCACCATTAATTTGCCTCCCTAGTATTTATTCATACTATTGAAATCTATAGGGTTTATGCATACCTCATCACCTATATTAGCATTTCAAAAATAATTACTTGCTATATAAAAATAAGAGTGTGGGGGTTTACAATTTCTAACTGAACAAGTTAGTACTATAATACAACATAATACTCTTCTTAAGTACAAAGATCCAGGTAGTCCTACAGTCTCATGCATTATTGCAAATTATCGAATTGAACAAGCTTTACTAGACCATGGAGCCAACTATAATTTAATGCCATATTTGGTGTATACACAATTAGGACTAAATGAGCTGAAACCCACAAGTGTTACACTACAATTAGCAGACCGAGCAGTAAAACTCCACGAGAGATTGTGGAAGATGTTATTATCCAAGTTGACCAATTTTATTTTTCAGCAGATTTTATCGTGATAGATATGCAACCAATTTTTTATGCATCTGCATACATACCTATTATTTTGGGTCGGCCATTACTAGCTACATCAAATGTGTTGATTAATTATAGAAATGAAATCATGAAACTTTCATTTGGAAACATGGCTTTGGAATTAAATGCTTGTAATAGTGCAAAGCAACCTAGTGAAGAAGATGAAGTGCTTGAAATAATTTGTGTTGAATCGTTGACTCAAAATTCTTTTGAAAAGGTTTTTCTAAAAAAAGAAATATACACATTAGAATCTGTATCTAATGATGAGTCTGAAAATATAGAGAACCCAAAATGTGAAAATATGTTGTCTAAATCTGTAGAATCCAATGTCAAAATCTTTAAACCAGATTTAAAATCGATTCCAACCAATCTAAAATATGTTTTCTTAGAAAAAAAATAAAATTCATCCTGTAATCATATCATCAAATTTATCTAAAAGTCAAGAAAAAGATTAACAAAAATATTGAAAAATCATCAAAGTGTTCTTGGATGGACAATAGCAAATATAAAAGGTATAAACCCACTTCTGTGTACTCATTGTATATATTAAGAAGAAAATGCTAAATCATCTCATCAAATGCAAAGAAGATTAGATCCATATCTGAAAGAAGTAGTTCGCAATGAAGTACTTAAACTATTAGATGCTAATATTATCTATCTTATATCTAATAGTAAATGGGTTAGTCCTACACAAGTAGTCCCTAAGAAGTCTGGTATCACTGTAATACAAAATAAAGAAAATGAATTAGTTCCAATACATACAGTCACAGGTTGGCGTGTATGTATTGACTACCGTAAGCAAAATTCTCTCATCAAAAAGGATCACTTTTTGTTACCTTTTCTAGATCAAGTACTAGAAAGAATAGCTGGTCATGCATATTACTGCTTTTTAGATGGATATTCTGGTTATAATCAAATTAAAATTGCAATAGATGATTACGAAAAAAACTAAATTTACATGTCCTTTTGGTACTTTTGCATATAAAAGAATGCCTTTTGGACTATGTAATGCTCCAGCTACCTTTCAGCATTGCATGTTAACTATATTTAGTGATATGATAGAATGATGTTTAGAAGTTTTTATAGACGATTTTTCAGTAAATGGTGATTCATTTCAGTTATGTTTAGAAATCTTGAAAAAGTACTCATTCGATGTGAAGAAATAAATCTTGTCTTAAATTGGGAAAATTATCATTTTATGGTTACACAAGGTATTATTTTAGGTCATACAGTATCTGAAAAAGGAATCGAAGTTGATAAATCAAAAATTGATTTGATAGCTAATCTTCCATCACCAAAAATAGTAAAAGATATTCGCTCATTTTTAGGTCATGCGGGATTCTACAGAAGATTCATAAAAAATTTAGTTTAATATCTAGACCTATATGTAATCTTTTATGTTAGGATACTTTATTTGAATGGAATGAAGCATGTCAATTAGCAATTGATAGATTAAAAAACATGCTTATTTCTACACCTATTATGTAACCTCCTGACTGGTCTTTTCTTTTTGAATTAATGTGTGATGCAAGTGATTATGCAGTGGGAGCGGTATTAGGTCAAAGAAAAGATAGAAAACCTTATGTTATTTACTATGCAAGTAAAACCTTAAATGATACATAAATGAACTATTCAACTACAGAGAAAGAGCTACTTGCTGTTGTATTTGCTTTAAATAAATTTCGTTCATATCTGGTTGGATCGTCAATTTTAGTATTTACAGTTCATTCAGCTTTAAAATAATTACTTGCTAAGAAAGATGCTATGCCACATCTCCTATGATGGATATTATTACAGCATGAATTTGATCTTATCATTAAAGATAAGAAAGGAGTATAACATGTGGTAGCATGTCACTTGTCAAGGCTAAATTATAGAATAAAGAAAGAAGCAACTTCAATTAAAGAAACCTTTGTAGATGAACAACTTTTTGCAATAACAGAAGTACCATGGTATGTAGATATAACTAATTATTTAGCCACTGGTATTATCCCTTCTCATTATACCTGGTCTGATAGAAATAAGTTTTTAAATGAGATACATAACTTTTTCTAGAAAGATCCTTATTTGTTTAAATATTGTAAAGATCAAATAATAAGGCGCTATGTACCTAATCATGAAATAAGTCAGGTAATTCAGTTTTGTCACTCTGAAGCTTATGGAGGCCATTTTTCTTCAAAAAAAACTGCTACAAAAATTTTGCAGTGTGGAGTTTATTGGCCAACTCTTTTTAAAGATATTCATATCTTTTGTTTAAATTGTGACAGATGTCAAAGATTGGGAGATATTTCAAAAAGAAATATGATGCCTTTAAACCCTATTTTAATTATTGAAATTTTTGATTGTTGGGGCATCGATTTTATGGGTCCATTTCCCTTATCTTTTGGATATTTTGTATATTTTACTTACAGTCGACTATGTCTCTAAATGGGTAGAGGTAATTCCTTGTAGAAATAATGATCACAGAACAGTAATCAAGTTTTTAAAAGAAAATATTTTGTCTAGATTTGGAATTCCTAGGACCATTATAAGTGACGGTGGATTGCATTTCTATAATAAAGTTTTTGAAAATCTTATAAAAAAATACTCAATTTCATATAAAATACCCACTTTGTATCGTCCACAGACAAGTGGACAAGCTGAATTAGTTAATAGGGAGATAAAATATTTCTTAGAAAAAATAGTAAATCCAGATCATAAGGATTGATCCTTAAGATTGACTGATGCACTTTGGGCTTATCGTACTGCATATAAAACTATTTTAGGGATGTCTCCTTATCAATTAGTATATGAAAAACCATGTCACTTGCTTGTAGAATTAAAACATCAAGCATATTGAGCAATCAAAATGATGAATTTTGATATGGACAAAGCTAAAATATCTTGCAAACTTCAGATTAATGAATTTGAGGAATTAAGAAATGAAGCTTATGAAAACGCAAAGATTGCAAAATCAAGAACAAAAATTTTTCATGTTAAAAACATCATGAGGAAATCTTTTAAACCTTCTCAAATGTTCTATTATATAATGCAAAGCTTCATTTATTTCCTGAAAAACTAAGATCTAGATGGATAGGTTTGTATATTGTCAAGCAAGTTTTTGACTATGGAACAATTGAAATTAAAAATCTGTTAACCGGAACTATCTTTAAAGTAAACAGTCAAAGGCTTAAACCATATTATGATGGTTTTACTCAAGATATAACTTCTGTACAACTTTTTGACCCTGTTTATGTGTTATGAAAAGTAAATCGTTGCTTAATTCTCAGTAATATTACTAATTAGTTATAATTTATTTGACAAAGTAAATCTCCTCAGTAACAGCCAGATATCCCAATTGATGAAACGCCAACAGATTGCTAGGTTTTATTATCAATGCTAGTTATCACTTTTTTACATTGCAGATAATGTTTAATTTAAGTTGGGGAGGTATGGGTGTGAATTTATTATTTGTATTTAGAGTATTTATTTTTTTTAAATTTGTTTGTCTTTGTGATTGACAGACGTTAAAGAACTGGATAGTGAGTCAATTATATATATATATATAAATTATAAATAAATTAAAATAAAATAAATTTTACAATGGATGAAAAACTATTTTGGTTAAGTTTAGTTCAACTGCGGCATCTTCCAAAAGATATACATGCATTGATCATGCAAAAAGCTAGAAGAATTAAAAATTTAGAAATTTAGAAAATTTTTAGAGTCAACCAAGACCCCTCTGCGGAACAAGTACGTTTGCTAAATTTCTAAGATCAAAACGTCTCAGTGGTTGTGTAAGATGTGGTCGTTTAGAACATTTAAGACAATATCATCAGTGTGCAGAACCAATTTTAGGTCGAGCATTAGATCATCTCTGGTGGATTAGGTATGGGCAGAGTAAGGAGTATCCTGAGACGTCATCCTATTCTACCCCAATGTTAACAAGAGACGTAAGAAATGAAGTTAACCGTGTCACTGATAATATTGATCCAGACAGTTCTAACTCTGAATCAATATAATCAATTGATGTATGATTTTTGGAAGAATTGTACATAATTGTAAATAATTATACATATTTGTAAATAACTATAAACAAATAGCTATAGATTAATTAGGAAAATTAGTAAATAACAAATAACAAAAAAAATAAAAAATAAAAAACCCCCAATTTTTGTAACAAGAAAAAGAGTTGTTAGCAAAGTTTTGTAGAAGATATAAAGTTGTATTTAAATTTTGTAAACTGCAGGAATTTAAGAGGAAGAGCAGAATTTCAGAAAATCAGAAGAAGCAGTCTGTAGTTGCAAAACAAAGAAACCAGCAAGGCATAATCGTCCGAACAGTAGGGACTGGCATCCGGACAGCAGTGTCTGTATATATATCTCCATGCAAAAAAAAAAAACCAAATCATTTCAACTCCCTGGCAAGCCAAAATTCGAAAAAAAGCCGAAATTCTCCAAAGAATAGCCTCAAATATGCTACACTCAATTATTTTTCGTCAAATCTTCTCTGATTATTCACTTACCCATAACATTTTGAAGATATCTACAGATTGAAATCAGTTAAAACAAAGTATTTAAAGAGAAATCAAGAAAAACATGAATTCGAGACAACAAACGAGAGGATCTTCAAGTCGTGCACAAATAGAGCAACCTCAACCACCTTCCCAACAACCTGGGCCAGGGAATATCTTCAATGAGGTGATGTTTGAGAATTTTGAACAACAGGCCTGGTATGTTGAAGATAACTTTTAGTTGTTACAGTTTATTTCATCTAAAACAGAATCCAAAAGAAAAATGTAAAAGCAAATAAAAGTTCAATCAGAGTACATAATAATATATCCAATATGCAAAAGTTGAAGCATAAAGGATGCAATCCTAATGCCTAAAATTCCTAGAACAAAAATAGAAAAAAATAATTTAATTAATCTAGTACCTCTTAAAGCAATTAGGGCGTGTTAGTGAGAGAAATGGGGAAAGGTGTATGACCCATCATTGAATTTCAACCCACCTTAGAGACTTATTGATGGAGTAGTGGCTCTAGAGTTTCTATGAGAAATTGGAGAAGATAGAGCAGCCCAACAGTCATTAAAATTTACTCATAATCAAAATAGCAGCTAGCTAGTAGTCAACAATTTAACAGTCCATATAACTATGACATTTACATATAATTTAATAATTTTATTAACTACAGAAGATGGGATAGATATTAGATATTTTGTTAAGATTATTTTGGTCAAATAATTTTTTTTCACTTTTGTTGAAATTTAGAAGTAGTATAGATTAGTTGATGTACATGTGTATTGCACGTGAAGTATTATCAGTAAAGATTGTCAAATATATTATTATTCAGATCTACATTCATAGAAAAAGTGGTCCTCAACTATATATATAGAAATTTAGTGACCTGATATACAGTAACGCAATTTAGCTTGCTTACTCTTTGTTTTCTTCCAATCTTTTAAGTGCATGTTGAACTGTTATTGTCTACAATAGCCTCCGAAAGAAAGAAAAAAATGTTTGATTCGAAAAACAAGGCTTCTATAATAGTTTTCCCTAGAAGAGAAAATCTTCTCCAATGCAACAAAGTAGCAACCCTGCAAATTTAGCTTCTATAATAATTATCATGTTTCAACATACCCTTACCCAAATGTTAAAGATTGATTCTAGGCAAAGAAACTTGCCAAGCTTGCAAAATTGTGTTCTAAGGAGTATTCCTTTGCTTAAGAGTTGCTACATCTTTATAATGGTTATCAAAGCTTCTTGTATTCCTCGTACGCCATGCAAATCGAGTTGACTACTTAGTTCTTAATAATCTTCGCATCCACTCCCCTCGTAAAAACCATTTGGATTGATCCCAATATCAAACAAATCAATCTATTTTATTCTTTTGGCCTTCAATTCCACTTTTCAGTCTAATTTCCATGCGGCCATCCTTGCCATGCACACACGTCTTCATGCTTGTCGACACTTCATAAATCATGTAATTTATTTATAAAATACCAATACAAATCTAAGCAAGCATAAAATACAAAATGATACTATAATCGACATTATTAACAAGAAATATGTATAAATTATCAGCAATAACATATCATAATACCACACTTTCAAGGACTAATCATGTAATGCCCCAAAACCCTCCCTGGAAGGCATTACTATCTAGAAATCATCCAATCATGAGGAAAACTAATAATAACCATTAAATACTAAACCATTCATCAATCTAATAGTATCTAGTAGCAGAAGAATTAAACTAGATAAAACATTGTTTCACAAAAATCTTTTAAACACTAAACCAAAAGTAAAAAAACTCTATTCCTCTAAAACAAGGTTCACGTCTTGATCCTCCAATGGCTCATAATTAATCTTCTTATCCACATTGACATCTTCTTCTATGTCCAAATCTATAAGTGTGTTGTAGGGGGTGAGCAAAAGCCCGTTGGAAATCCCTCTCAAATCCCAACAAGGTTTTAAAATAACAAAAAGAAGGCTAGTCTCTTTTGAAAAATATCATTTATAAATTTTTGAGGGTAAAACTATGACAGTTGTAATGATCTCAAGTGTACGGAATATAGTAAATAAATAATAGGAATAAACTTGCAAGAAATTAAAGCATTCAATAAATAACTCAGCAACATCATCCCATATTCTTATGTATGTTGGTTGCTTCTCAAGAATCTACACAACGATTCTACCTCATTCACCCAACACAACCACACAATCTCAATCATTCCCCACAGGGCCAAATCACAAACAACATTAGGAAGGACGTATACTGTCTCCCACGACATTGACGAATCCTTCCCAAGAAAGGTATATCATCCCTCAACCTCGAACTTACATGAACAATAGTGGTTGCTCTAACAAACAACAATCTACTACAAGTGTTAGGCAACTATCTTACCCTGACTGGGATAGACTAACCTCTAACACTCTACGGCAGCTCTCGAAGGCAATTCAAGTCCATCACACCTAAACCATACAAGAGACGAAACCACAACTTTCTCAACAATCATAATCTTAACCAATCACAATATCCATTAACAATTCAAGTATCATAATTACACAATTCTCAATATACTTCAGTAATAAAAGAATTAAAATATGTAAGAGATCATATTAAGGAAACCTTCACAATTTTGATACCAAAATTCTAGGGTTTTGCCAAAAATATAATTTCTTGGAACAAGAATAAGTATTAGATGAAAACATGATTTACTCAAGAATAGAAATTTAGAAATCAAGAATCTATATATTTTTCACAATAAAACATTCATTTAGCAAAATTAGGGTTTTGAAAATTCAAGAACAAGTATTCCTTCAACTCGAACATGTATTTTGTTCGAAACTATATTTCAATAATAAAGAAACCAAGAATTCATAAGCATTTATCATATGACTATTAAGAAAATTGAAAACACACACACACACACACACAGATATATAATACCCTAAGTCTCTTACCTCAATATGATATTTGAAGATAGCTCTAACATGTTTGAATCAATCTCAACGTGAGAATCCCTTTTGTATCTTTTGTTTTCTCATTCTCTCTCATTGTCTATGGTTGCCTAGGGTTGAAAATTGATGAAACATGACTAAAGATACGTTTGAATGATGCTTGGGCATCTAGATGGTGAAAATTCACTATTTTGGATGAAAAGTAATGTTTTAGGGTAGGAAGTTGTAAGACCAGAGTAAATTTAAAATTTTTATGAAAAAGGGTAAAACGGTAATTAACCACTACAATATGGGTTATAAACCCAAATTTTTTTAGAATTCAAATGACAAAATGGACCTCATCGTTAAATTATTCTTGTGAAATCTAGTTACCCAATCAATTTTTGTTGAATTCTGAGATAGTAAAATTTTTTACGTTTTACGAGACAATCAGATGTTACTTGACCAAAATAAAAGCGACCAGGAATTAAATTATGAAAAGTGAAAAATAATTTAAAGTAAGTTCAAATAAAAATATATTGAACTTGAACTGGAATGATATTTAATTAATTCGGGATGAAATCGGACCCGAGAAAGGAGGACGTATGGCACAATGAGGGCCAAGTATTAAAGGGGTATAAATAGGGGAGAAAAATTAAATTTTCTCCCCATTACGCATCAAATTTTCACTAGAAAGATAGAGGGAAGATCAAGGTTTTTCTTCAACTTCTCTCTAAGATCTACGACTTTCTGCTCATCAAATCACCTTGGGCCAAGAACAAAGACTGTTCTACACGACATGGGCTACAAAATCATACCAAAAATTGATGTTACTACCACTTGTTTAAGGCTTCAAGAGATAGGATTTCTTTCCTAATTAGGTTTATTTCCAATTAAGGGTTGAAATATGAAATGGGGAGGGTGTTAGAGATGTAATCTCATGTATGGAACATACCTAGGGTAATTGAAATGTAGAAAATGGGTATGAGAACGGTTAAAATCAATTCTAGCATGAATTGAGTTGTGGAAATTACTTATTTTTGATTTCTTGAGAAATGTGATGAGTTGGAAATATTATGTGTTACATTATTTTGTGCTTTGAAGGTGTTTAATGAAATGCCTATGATAATATAGCATGGTTTTTCATTGAAAATGTTGTAACATGCTTGGAGTGAATGCGGATTGTAAATAAATGCCTTTGATATAATTGGAAATTTGGGAATGTGATGATGTTGGAACGTAATTATATGCTCTGATATAAATTACATTAAGGAATTGAAATTGTTCATATTGTGTTCATGACATGTTAAACATGATGTTGTAATTGCAATTGAAATCTTGGTTGCATAATGATATATAAATTGCAATTGTACATTTACATTTGCATAAGCAAGAAAAACATCACATTCATGGGCATTTGACATGAGTGTGGGTGTGTGTGCATATTTTTAGATCAAACAACATTCTTGGTGGTTGAGTCGTGGACTCGGGAATGTTGGACGTAGGTCCAACTGAGTTACACAGGTTGCATGGAAAACTTGTGTCAGGTATAGCAAGAAGGGCTAGACTCTCCCTCGGGTGCAAAATTCGGTTATTGGTTTACACACTTCTGATGGTGAAAGTCCAAAAAAGTGTATTGGTGTACGCAGAATCAGAGGTGGGATTGCAAAATTTGTGTTGGTGTGGTGGATCATTGGTGCAAGTCTAGGAAATGACCTAAAGCCCCCAAAAGAGACCCTATAGAGGTCCTCACTACTTCCTTAAAGCCTTTCTTGGAGTAGGAATAGTGTCTTTCCGTGAAGGAGCGTGAGCGTAACGAGAGCCACCTGAAGAGATCCGGCCGCCACTCGTTCTCTGCTTTGCCCTATGGATCCGGCTAATAAAGTAGGCAAGCGAAGCCTTGAAAGTGCTTATCGTACCTAAGAAAAATACATGATTTATTTTAAAAAGGTTATTGGATGTGTAACATCAATGACGGGGGCTTGGAATGCCCAGATTTATACGCATGGCATCGCATGTATTATGGGAGCCAGTGAAGGCTCGGGTTGAGTTACATGTGTGAGTCCTATCTAATAACATGGCATGGCATGGAGAATTCAATTATGAATTGCATATTCTTAAATGGATTGCTGTTGATTGTTAAAGTGCATGTGAGCATTTCATATGTATCTATGTTGGGGAGTAGCCTCTTTAGGAGATAACCTATTGAGCGTGGCTCACCCTTTATGGGGACAATATTTCAGGTGCTGGACATGCGCAGGTGGATGGCTCTCATTCAGGCTCTCATTGCTGAAGAAAATTTGAGATGTGGCTTTAAATTACGTTATTGTAAAACTAATATGTAATTTAGTTTTTGGGCATGTAATGGTATGTAAAGAATTGTACAGCAAGCTCATATGGATCATGTTTTGTGTAAAATTTTATGTTATATGCGTTTGGGTTGTTGTTGTATGAGATTGAAAGTGTTGGAATTGAAAAATGATAGAATTGAGGGAAAACTGGGCACTCCTACCAGTAGTAGTTTTCTAGTGAGTGATTCTACCAGTAGAACGTTGAGTTTCTACCGGTAAAAGTTTTCCAGTGAGTTTTTCTACCGGTAGAACATGGAATTCTACCAGTAGGTTCCCTTCAGTTTTCAAACTTTAAAATGATTTCGACAAGCCTTTGGGTCTTGAATCCTTTTGTTTAGAGGATGTAAATGCAATAATATTGAGAGTAAATTGATGTATATTGGACATTAGAAGGGGCAAGTGGTTGAAATATACATAGGTTATGCGTTTGGGAGTGCCTGGTACAAGGGAGACTCTGTCTAGACACTGTGTTATTTGTGATCCTGATAAAGGGGATGTTACTGATGTGGTATCAGGTTGTGTGAAATTCACGAGTACTTTTACGGGTTGATGGGTGATCAACAAGTTGACAAAGGACCTTTGATTTTAGGGGCATCATAGCTTGGTATTAGAGCCTAGGTTGTCGATTTACATAGGGCTTGCGGGGTATGAGTCTAGGTCATTGCATCCATTGTGCATTACATGCTATATTATTTAAATGCAACATATTATGTAAAAAATATGCATGATTAAATGTGTATGGAAAAGAGACACTAGGGTTAGAGAACATAACCTTAGGGGTCCGAAAGAGAAGGAATGGGACGTTCATGATATAAATGTCTACCTGTGGGTGGCACATACCCTACAAGCGAGACAAGGAAAGAAATCTCAAAGTTTTGACTTGATCCCTACCTTGGGATACTAAGTTTGTAAAATCCGAGAAAATTTAAAATTTTTTTTACTAAGGGAAAAATAGTAATTTGCCACTAATATGCGGGTTTAACATGCATATTTCTATAGAGCTTGGATGGAGCAGCAGACTTCACCGATGGATTCGTATCACGGAATTGAGCTGCCATGTCAATTTTCATCGAATTTTAAGATAATCAAATTTTACACATTTTACGAGACAAATGGGTGACGAATGAACTTTCAAAGGTTTCCAAAAATAGAAATTATAAAATTTCCTTATAATTGAATAAAATGTCAAATAAAATTAATGTGAACTAAAATCGAAATTTAATTAAGTCGTTTCGGGTTAAAAACGGACCCGAAAGTGATAAACGTGGCGGGCAATGTGAACCGTGCAATTAAAAATTATAAATAGGGTGAAATATCTGAAAAATCAGATATTTTCTCACCCTTGTTCAGCACACCACACGTTAGAAGAGACAAAAAAAAAGGGAAAAATCAATTTTTTAAGCTTTCTTCTCCGATTTTCGAAGTTCCGTCGGTTGGAATCCTTCAGACCAAGAATTAAAATTGGTCTACGTGGTGAGGGCTATGTGTACGTACCAAGAACAATAAATTTCACCAAAAATCCTAAGGGGAGGTTTTGGAAAATCAAGGATTTTTGGAGCTTGGGAGGTATTCTTGAAGTTCTACCATTGTTCTTACGCTCCAAAAGGTAGGGTTTCTCCTACCTTGGTTTATTTTCTTACCTAAATGTCATATGGAATGGGTAAAGGGAATACATTAACCTAGGTTATTAACTAGGGTTATGGAGATAAGGAAAAAGGGATATGAAATTAGCCTAGGCAAGTTCCTAGCTACTTTTGGGTATAGGGAATTTACTTGAGAAATTTGTTGCAACTTGATAAATGTTGCCATTGTATCTTGTCAATGACTTGGGTCAATTTATGTGATAACATGAATTGTTGGCTTTCGAGGTGTATCTCTAAATGCCTATATGGAATTTAGTTGCTATGGTATGAGTTTGTATAACATGCCATGAATTTTGTTGAGAAAGCATGAGTAAGGATATGTTGTTAATATGTTAACATCATGTTGATTGTGGTGATTACATTCAATTGATATTAATTGCCATATGGTATATTGAGATTGGTTAAATAGCTCATTTGGCATACATTACATAATTGAGTATGACATAAACACTACAATGGTGCACTACATTGCATTTGCACAGGGAATACACATCTATGACCATGAGTACGGGTGTGTGAGTGCATGGTTGAATCAATCACCATGGTTGGTGTTTGATGAGTGGGCTTGGGAAAGTGGGGTTGAATATCCTACTGAGTCGCACGGTTGCATATATGGAAAACTTGTATCGGGTATAGCAAGAAGGGGTAGATCTCCCCTCGGGTGCAAGGCCCGGCTATTGGTTTATACACTTTCGACGGTGCAAGTCCAAAAAAAAGTGTATCAGCGTGTGGAGCCGGTGGTACAACACCAAAAGTCCACTACCCAAATAAAGACACACGATTTTGGTTGTACAAATGATTCATTTGATGAGAAACATCTAGAAATGAATTGATTTTTATGAACTTATAAGTTTTGTTTCAAAGATGATCATTAGATGTATTTCATCGATGATAAAGGTTTTACACTTGCATTGCATAGTGTGGTGAGAACCGGAGTAGGCTCGGGTTGAGGTGCGTGAGTGAATCTCATTTCATTCATAACATGGCATGGTAAATTCCAACATGAACATTTATATTATTGATTGGAATGAGTATATGATTGTGAATGTTATTTATGAACATTGCATATGCACTTAGGTTGAGGAGTAGCCTCTGTAGAAAATATTCTACTGGACGTTGGCTCACCCTATACGGGAAACATTTTAGGTGCGGGATTCGTACTAGGAGAGGACTCGCATTCGGGGCCTCAACGATGAAGAAAAGCCGACCTGTGGCTTTTGTGGCATATTTTGTGTAATCTTTGTTGAAACAATGCTTTAACATGTAAAAATTATGCAAATGCATATAATAGAACTTGTATGGATCATGTATAATGTAGAAAATGTCATTATCCATGTTTGGAATGAGTTTGGAAAGGTTTTGGATGAATTGGAAATGAAAATCTAATGAAGCATGAAATTCTGGGCAAAACCTTCCAGAAAATCACAACAACTTTCCGAAAGGTTAGTGTAAATTTTCTGTCTAGTTGGTAAAAACCTACCGGAAGGTCCACAAAACCTTCCGGAAGGTTCATTCAATTTTTCATCCAGTGGGCAAACCTTCCAGTAGAAATTAGTCCAGTAGGTAAAACCTACCGGAAGATCCCGGTAGAAATTTTCCAATGAGCAAACCTTCCGGAAGGTCCATAACAAAACCTTCTGGAAGGTTTTTAAAAAATCTGAAATTTTAAGAATGCATTGCCATACTGTTGGGCTATGTATTCTTTGGTTCTAATGACACCAATGTACCTTAAATGAGATACATTGGGTTATATTGAACCTCGATGGGATTAAATGATAAAAGGAAACACAGATCCTCATGTGAGTTGTAATCCTGATTACAGGGATGTGATAAACGTGATGTCGGGTTATGCCACAATCACGGGTATTTCCGCAGGTTGACGGGTGGTCAACGGGGCTTGATGGGCATTCGGTCTAGACCATTGCATGCATTGTAAATTTCATCTTATGTGTTTACATTTTGTTACATGATTACGTGGTATGTGCTTACATTTTGTTACATGATTACGTGCTTTGCATAAGATAGAGCTAATGTGGGCCAAGGAGGCTCAAGTAACCTCCAAAATTTTAAAGCACACAAGCCACCGACTTTCATGGAAGAGGCGGATCTGATGGTGGCCGACTATTGGTTCCAACAAGTTCATAAGATCCTAGAGGCTATAGAGATCACATCCGAAGCCACTAAGATAAGGCTAGCTGCATTCTAGCTTGAAGGAGAAGCGTATTTATGGTGGGATTGGGCAAAGGCCTTAAAGAACCTAGAGGAAATGACATGGAAAAAGTTTCGGGAGCTCTTCATGGGCAAGTATTTCCCATCGGCTATTTGACACATGAAAATCCATAAATTCTTGGATTTGATGCAAAGGACTATAACGTTGATAGAATACGTGAATAAGTTCATTGAGTTACCCATTTTGTTGATGATTATGTGGCCACAGAAATGGCCAAAGTGAGGAGGTTCGAGGATGATTTGAAATTGTCCATCCCGAGAAAGATTGTGGGCCATCGCCTACAAGATTTGGTCTCAATGGTCAAGACGGCTATGACCATTGAGAGAGAGGTGGAAGACATTAGGGGCATCTGGGAGGCAGGTGATAAGGATAAGAAGAAGAATGTCCAATTCTCTTATTCTAGTTCGGGGAAGAAGCAAAAGACTTCTGCTCTACAAGAGTTTCAAGGACAGGGTCGCGGCTATCAAGGACAGGGTTGCGGCTATCAAGGCCAAAGCTAAGGTCAATCCTCCCAAGGTGGTAGAAACTTTTGGACTTCCTATCAGGCAGACCAGAGGACTTGTTTTATATGCCACCAGCTAGGTTACATGAAGCAGGGTTGTCCTCAGAGGCAAGGATCCCAAAGCTATTGGACATATCAGTTCCAGTCATCAGTGGGGCATCCAGAGACCTTCTTCATTCCTCATATCCCACCATAGGCCAGGGAAACCAATTTTAGTTTCAGGGTGCTACACAAGTCCCTACAACTTCACGAATGGGGACTTCGTAATCAGGCTAGATGGGCCAGGGTATGGGCCGGGGCCGAGGCCAAGGATAGGGCTTACAAGCCAAAACTTCAGGGACCCAAGGGTGAGTCTACGCCATCACACCTCAGATTGAGCCAGTGGATTAATTAGTTATTTAGGGTACATTTTTACTCTCTCACTTATAGACAAGGGTATTATTTGACTCTATTGCATTGCATTCATTTATTTCTTTATTATGTGTGAGGGATTTGAGCGTAGAGGTTAAGACCTTAGAAGAGCCATTGCATGTGAGTTCTCCCTTAGGAGCTAGGGTATGCATTGATAAGATATGTCGAGGTTCTGAGTTAGAGATCTCAGGAATTCTACTTACCATGGACCTTAGGGTCGTGGATATATTGGAGATTGATGTCATCCTTGGGATGGATTGGCTGGCGGCGCACTAAGTCGTCATTGATTGTGATCAGAAGAGGGTCACTTCTTGTACACTAGAGGGTGTTTGTTTCAAGTTTCAAGGGGAAAAGCACGATACTTTACCCCAAGCCATGTATGACTCTCAAAGGCATGAATAGTTGATGGGTTGGTTAGCAAGCCTTACCCTAGAGGATGAGGTGAGACAGGAGTTAGGTCTACCTCAGGTGGTTTGTGAGTATTGATTCGTGTGTAAAGTTAACAAATTTTAATATGCCTTTTTGGAGTAATTGTGATTTGATGGAGTTTAAGTAATGACATTTAAGGTCCTAAAGTGAACAAAGGCCTAAGAACAACAAAAATCACACTTAAATGTAACACCAGCACAAAAGGGAGCAAAAATGCAAAAGGTTGGAACAAAGCAAGGACGTTCAAACGTTATTTGAAACCCTGACAAGACCAGCTGCTGAGACATGGCATGTTGCAGTCAACAAAAAGAGAAGAACCAAAAGCACTTGAGTACAACGTTCAAACATCACTCCACGTTCGAACATTGTCTTGAGTGACTAAGGAGTTGTTGAGTGTGCAGTCAATGATGTCAAGGCATATGGAAGTGACTAAGTCAGAGACCAAGTCAGTGACCACAGGCCACTTGAGTGGAAGAAAATTGACGTTTGAACGCCTTCAAAGCAAAGACAGACTTGAAGTTCGAACGCTAGATAACGTTCGAACGTCCCCCTACAGACTGCCTGCAGAATAGTTAACTTCCATGGGTGGCAAACACTATTCACTCAGCCTCACCTATCCCCTACCCCCTCCCCTTCCTTGCCTATAAATACTCCGTTGTTGGGAGCTTAAAAGGCATTCTTCCTCTTGGAGAGAAAGGAGGGAGCAATCTTTATTCTTGTAAAGTAAGAGTGTTTAGTAATTTAGTTCTTGAATATTTCATGTTTATGCTTTCATTTTCCATTTATATCAACCATGTTGGAGGCTTAAACTCCCCTTGTAGTTGAAGTCTTTTATTTACTTATGCTAAGTCTTTACATTCATGTTGTGACAACCATGATGGAGGCTTAGACTTCGCTTGTAGTTGTACTCGCTTTTACTTACAAAGTATCAAGAGAGGTAGTTCATCTTTTGGTTGTGGTGGAAACCCTCTAAAAGCAACTAGCTTTCTTCTACTTTTCTTGTTCATGTATTTCACTTCCATTGCTTAAGCATCCTTCTTTCTTAGAAGAGTGAAACTCTTCCACTTTTCTAGAGCTTTACCAAAGTCGTGAAGGGTGGAAAGTGATTCACTTATTCTTCATTGAAGAAAAACTCTTTGTTTAGTTGCTTTACTCAGTAGCGTCTCTACTTAGAGGGATGAGTAGCACTCACTTTTCTAGCTTTGCCAAGGCCATGAAAAGTGAGTAGTTCCTCATTCATTCTTTAGTAAGAGGTGATGAATATGTAAAGAGTATCTGAAAGTTATGTTTGTGCAACTTCTTCATGCTTTAATGGTTTATATTCCACCTGTTCATTGGGTGATTAAATGTAGCTAGCAAAGATTTAGGTCCTTTGTATAACCAAGGCTCCATCTATGACACGGATGACTCCTGCATAGAAAGATCCGATGGTTCAATGCAAGTACCCTGGCTAGCTCTTCATGACAACTTTTCAATCCCCACTATCATTGCGCTTTATTCAAAGAATGGATCATTAATGCCATGGTTGGATGCCTTGTAGAAACACTTGCTTGTTTGTAGACGGGTTAAGTTTCGGCACAAACAATTCTTGTAAACTTCTAGAAAGACATTGGAACCATGTGCTTAATGGTCATAGTCCATCTTTATCTTCCAATTAATTTCTTGTTGATAGGGAGTTAATTGAGTTATAAAGCACAAACATAATAAAACGGATACTCTATTACATGTCCTGATCCTCGAGCTAAAGAGTGGTTGTTTCATTTCAAGAATCTTATATTTTGTCTAGAAAACTCTTGAAAAGAATCTTCTATTCTAATCAAGAAAACCCCACCACTCTAACTTGAAATTTCCAAAGTTACTTGGTCTTTATTATTGCTTACTTTAGAAACACCAATCATAGTTCCTTGTGGATTCAACTCTGGGCTTCATCGGATTATTACTATAGCCTGACCGCCTGCACTTGGGTGTACACATTTCGGATCAAGTCAAGTATATGGACATTTTTTGGGACAAACTATTGTGATGATCTCCACATAGGGATGTAGACTTCACCATTGAGTTGCACTTCAGTACATCGCCCATTTCTATGACTCTGCATATAATGACACCTATAGAGTTGCAAGAACTCAAGGTCTAATTGCAAGAATTGATGGACAATGGCTTCATTAGACCGAGTACCTCACCATGGGGTGCTCTGGTGTTGTTTGCCAAGAAGAAGGACAAGACCCTTTAGCTATGTATGTCTACCAGTAGTTGAATCGGTTTACTATCAAGAATAGGTACCCTTTGCCATGAATTGATGACTTGTTCGACCAACTAAGAGGGGTGCCGGTCTACTACAAGATAGATCTACACGCGGTATACCATTAGTTGAGGATTAGGGAGGTAGATATCCCTAAGATAGAGTTTAGGACGCAGTATGGGTATTTCAAGTTCACTGTGATGCCTTTTGGATTGATGAATGCCCCAACGACATTCATGGATCTCATGCATAAGGTGTTCCAACCCTACCTAGATCAATTTGTCATGGTCTTTATTGATGGCATCCTTATCGACTCCAAGTTTGAGGAGGAGCATGAGGGTCACTTGAAAGTTGTTTTCCAAATCTTTAGAGCCCATCAGTTGTACGCCAAGTTCAACAAGTGTGAATTTTGGCTGATGGAAGTGAAATTTTTGGGACATGTGGTGTCAACTTCGGGTGTATCCTTGGACTTGGAGAAGGTTGAGGTAGTCATGAGTTGGGAGAGGCCGAAGTCAGTCTTTGAGATAAGCAATTTCTTGGGATTAGTAGGGTATTACAAGAGGTTCATTGAGAACTTCTCTTGACTAGTTGCACCTATGACTAGATTAACAAGAAAAGAGGTCAAGCTTTGGTAGAATGACTCGTGTGACAAAGCATTCTAGGGGTTGAAGAGGAGATTTACTTTAGCTCATATTCTGATAGTTTCAGAGAGGTGACTGAGGTACACAATTTATTGTGATATCTCGAACGACAAACTTGGATGTGTATTGATGCAGTCTAGGAGGGTGGTAGCTTATGGTTCTCAACAGTTAAAGAACCATGAGTAGAACTACCCCACACATGACATAGACTTGGCGGCCATTGTCTTTGCCTTGAAGGTTTGGCACCACTATTAAATGGTGAGCAATTTGAGGTGTTTATGGACTACAAGAGTCTGAAGTACATCTTTACACAGCGGGATCTCAATACAAGGTAATGCAGGTGGATGGAGTATTTGGAGGACTATGACTTCACTTTCCATTACCATCCCGGTAAGGCAAACTTGGTGGCTGATGCACTCAACTGGAAGTCATGGGGAGTTTTGGCCAATGTTGCTTCCCGAGAGTGGTAGATGCTCAAAAAAAAAAAAAAAGTGGTAGATGATCAAGACTACGGGGTAGTTCGGGCTACATTGTAGGGATCAGGCTCATGGCACTTTAGGGAGTTTGGTGGCTATAACTACTCTACTGAGCAGAGTGATTGAGTCCCAAGAATAGGACATGGAGATATTTTCTATTAGTGATTGGGTACAATTGGGTACAAGTGACGAGGGCTGGGCCATTCATGCGAATGGTAGTCTTCGATTCAAGGGAAGGGTTGAGGTTTCCCAGTCTACGGATCTGAGAGATAAGATCCCTAATGACTTCCATTGCTCCCATTTTGCTATGCATCCAGGTGACACGAAGATGTACTATGATCTTTTTTGCCAGTACTATTGGAGTGGGATGAAGAGACACGTTGGAGATTTTGTTAGTCGATGTCTCATGTGTTCGCAGGTCAAGGCTGAGCACCAAAAACTAGAAGGGTTGCTCCAGCCTTTGGAGGTGGCTGAGTGGAAGTTAGAGCACGTCACGATGGATTTTGTGACCCACATGACACGGACATCGTGGGCCATGACACGCTGTGGGTGATAGTGGACCAGATTATGAAGTCGGCACACTTTTTAGCAGTGCAAATGACCTTCAGACTGGATAAATTTTGTTGGTTGTACATACGGGGAGATAGTTCGGTTACATGGGGTGCCACATTTATAGTATCAGATCGGGACCCCAGCTTCATGACCCATTTTTGGGAGAGTTTCTAATGGGCCATGGGGACACAGTTGATGATGAGCACAACTTTTCATCTCCAGATGAACGGTCAGTCAGAGAAGACCATCTAGACTTTAGAGGACATGCTGACTTGATTCAAAATTTGTACACCTAAGTGTAGGTGATCAGGTTGCAGTTATAATCCGATTAAGTCCAAAGTCAAATCCATAGGGAACTACTGTTGGTGTTTCGAAGTAATTAGTGACAGAAACCAAAGTGACTAAAACCTTTGAGATTTAAAGTTATAATGATTATAGAGTTTCTTGGACAGAATGTAAGATTCTCTCAAATGAAAGAGTCACCCTTTAGCTTAAGGATCTGGACATGTAGTTAATCATCCGGTTGTTATATTTGTGCTTGACAACTCAATTAACCCCTATGTCAATAGCAATTTAATTGGGGGATAAAGATGGACTGTGAGAATTAAGAGCATGAATATGATGTCTTTGTAGAGATTTACAAGAATTGTCAGTGCCGGGACTCAAAGCGTCTGCAAACAAGCAAGTAATTCTACAAATCATCCAGCAACTGTTATATTATTCCATTCTTAGTTAGAGCATAATAATAATGAAGATTGAAAAGTTGTCATGAAGACCTAGCTTGAGTACTTTCAAGGAACCAATGAATCCTCCTATGTCAAGAGTTAACTTGTCTCATGAGAGACTCATGATTGTATAAAGTACCTCAGCTTTGCTAGATGAATTCAATCATTCAGTAAGCAATCAAAAGATAAAATGTTAGGCATAAATGAAATGCACAAATATAACTTCCGAATGATTTATACATGTCCATCACCTCTTACTAAAGAGTGAATGAGAAACTACTCACTCTTCATGGGTTTGTGAAAGCTAGAAAAGTGAGTGATCCTCATCCCTCCAAGTAGAGAAATTACAAGATAACATACACTACACAATAAGCCTATCTTCGACAAAGAATGAGTGAAACACTACCTACCTTTCAAGGCAACATGAGAGCTAGAAATGTGAGAGAGGTTCACTCCTCTAGGTGAAGAAAGAAGCTTTTACAATGAAAACTAATGAAACTAATAATGAAGTAGATGAAAACTAGTTACTTTTGGAGGGTTTTTTCCAATTCCAAAAGAAGATATTTAGTTCCAAGGGAAGGTATTTATAGGCAATAAAGGGGGGGGGGGGGGGCTAAAAGTCTTGTTAGGCGACTTGGGTTGAAATTTTGATGTTTGAATTATACTTTGATCCCCCTCTATTTTGAGCTTTGACAGTTGGCTCCCATGTAGTTTGTAACTTTTATGCTCAAAACCTTGAAAAGAACAACAATTAATGCATTAACCATAATTCACGCACTAACCCTAATTTGACTTACTTTGATTCTTTGAACTTATTTAACTAACACAATTGACCTATTAACTTAATTCAATTATGCATTAATTAGGGTTAATCACACCCCCCAACTTAAACATTATTAGTTCCTAGTAATAAATAACAACATAACAAAATAAAATCATTTTTATATATGACACGATTGCATTTAGCATATGCAACAAGCTATTAAACCCTAGGTGATCCCTAGTGGACGAGTTTTTTCTCGTGAAGGTTTCCATTGAAGCTACCTACAAACTCCAGTTAATAGATGTGTATATGTAAGATTTCTTGTCAGAATGAGTTAGCACCATGATCGTTGAGACACCCATCCCTCAATTTCGAATTGTTTCACAAACCTTTCTTAGAATGCCCTCAGCAAAAAAATTCCCTCAGATTATAGTGACTTTCTCTCAAAGAGACATGTGGTCATAAGAATGTCAATTGCAAATTCACATGCACAAAAATTACGGGAGTGAAATCCAAGGAAAATAGACTAATCATGTTTGGCATAATGTCATGGAAGAATATTGATACAAATAAAGTAACACTATTAACATACCCCAAGTTTTGATTGACTTTCTATACATGCATTAGACTCGAGATCAATTAGGGCTTTTTCCAAGTTAAAATGTGGCCAGGGGCGAGTCGTTAAAGAAATGACGGACGAGAACAGTTCAAAATGGGTTATCCAATTTCGTTATAATTTTGTACATTTTCTCTTTCTTTTCTTCATCTTGTCTTTGGAAAACTCATTCGTGCTTCTCTATCTCTCTTTTTTCTTTTCATTTCATTCCCTTTTTCTTTCAAATCACAATTCTTTGGCTAGATTGACTTCTTTTGTATTTTCTTTCTTTCTTTGCTCATCTCCTTCTACCCTTTTGTTTGCCCTTTTTCCCTTTTCTTCTCTTTCTTTATATCCAGAAAGTCTGATTTTTAGAAAATGTGTAGGAAAATTAGCTAACCTAGGTAGGGATTCAGATTTTTTTTTTAGCTTGGTCAAAGACATGGTTGTACCAAAAAGAATTATCATTTTGAGGCTCAATCATGGCTGACAAGCGATTATGTATCAACAAAATGGATAAATCTCAAAGAAAATTCAAAAATGGCCTAAAATCCTTTCTTAGGCATGTGCACATGTATTTGTCATGTGAACAAATTCTTTGTGGGATACCTCAATATACTTCTTTATTTGTATCAATCAAAAACAATCTTAATGAGATTACTCAAGAATAGGAAGTGAAAAATCTTACTTGACTAAGTGTTGATTTTCTCTCAAAAGTATCATAGGGCTCAAAAGCTTACCACAGGATTCTTCGTTATCTCCACTGAATATGTCAGGTTTTCAAAGAATGTCGGTTATATACTGATTCCAATTCAAGTCTGGTTATTTTGCACTTTCTGTTACCCATCCAATGATGATTTCAAATCTCTTGGTCTTTCTTGGGGTGGGTATTTATGGACTTACACCAATGGCACCCAATCGACATAAAATTTATGGACTTCCACCAATGGTTCTGTGTACACCGACACACTTTATGGGCTCTTACACCTACAAAGTGCGTATCTAAACATTGGGTCTCTCACCCGAGGGATAGTCTAGCCCTTTTTGCTAACCCCGACCCAATTTTCATGCAACCGTGCCAGTCAGTCGGATCTTCAATCGAACTTTTTCGAGCCCACTCATCAACCACCTAGTATGGTGTTTGATCAACCCATGCACTCACCCATACCCACACCAATGTCTCATGCCCATGGATGTGATGTCTCCATGCTAATGTAATGTAATGCACCATTGCTATATCAATGTCATGTCCAATATGTAATGAATGCCACATGAGCAAAATTTAACCACATATATACATATTTCATGGTAATTCATATCTAATGCATATAATCACCATTTTATTTACATAATTTTCAAGCATGTTATCACATAATCATGCAATTAACACACAAAACTCATCAAGTCATTAATGTAAACACATAGTATGCCCGCAATTCACATTTCACTAGGAAATCACATACTTAGCAATTTCTAATCACCAATTTACACTAGAATTTAATTTATCCATTTCAAATACCCAATTCCATCAACTTTACAACGATAGGCAAGTGATATATAACTCTATCAACCTACCCATTCCATATAACACCCTAGGTTAGAAAATAAACCAAAGTAAGAGGGGACCCTACCTCTTGAAGCATAAAGAACAACTGTATGAAGTTCCAAGAATCCGTTTCTAGCCAAAATCCCTAGCTTCTACAATTCCCGTTCTTTGATCTTCGGTAAAACCCACGCTTTTTGATATAGCCGCATAGCCCTCGACGAGAGGAATAACTTTTCCTTTTGGCTCGAGTTGATTTGAGCACCCCAAGCTCCGTAGATCATAGAAAGAAGGTGGAAGTCCAAGCCTTTCCCTCTATTCCTCTCAAATGTGAAGACTGGCTTATGAATAGGGGAAGTAATCAGATTTTTTCCCCTATTTATACCCTTTATTTACTTGGCCCACAACGCGTCACACAACCTTCTTTTTTTCGGGTCTGTTTTTGCCCCGAAATAATTTAATTTCACCCCGATTCAAGTTCAAAGTATTTTTATTTTTACTAGATTAAAATTATTTTCCAACATTTAAAATTTTATTAAAAATTTCGTTTGTGGTTCACCCGAGACTCGACCGCCTCGTAAAACACAAAAAATCTGACTATCTTGAAATTTGATGAAAATGGATGAGGTAACTAGATTTCGTGAGAAGAATCCAATGGTAAGATTTGTTTTGTCATCCGAGTTCTAAAAAAATTTAGATTTCTAACCCATACCATTGTAAGAAATTATTGTTTTACCACTTTTTGTAAAAAGTTCAAATTTTCTGGGTTTTACATGATGATTAACTGATGACATAATTTCGGGAAGTCACTCCCAATTATGTACACCAGTGTATCATACATGAAGTTTATAATATACATATATATATATATATATATATATATATATATTATAACCAATATAATATACATATATGAAGTTTATAACCAATATGTTACACATGTTCACCCTTAACTGAAGGGTATAAGTAACTACTCACACTCCATTACTATAGACAAGAAAGAAGTGCAGGTAATTATCATTACAACAGTAATTAAAATTCAAACTCGGACACTTATTTCACAAGGAACAACTGAATTACAACCACCTTTCTTATTAGTTAAGACAAAAAAGTGGAGGCAGTTCAACTATCCAAATAGAAAGATAACACATAAATGTAGAAATACAGAGTTTTGGCATTAGAGTATGACGAACTGGATTGGGTATTACTTTTTCTTTCTCTCTGGAGCTCCCCTTTCTAGCCTTCTAAGTCAAGAACATGCAGGTCATGCATATATATAGGCTATAGGAAGCACGAGGTGGGAGAGATCATCATGAGCTGCCATAGAGCACCGTCCGGACTCCCCTTCACCCTCCAGACTGTGGTACCTTGGTGATTTTTGGATGCTAATCTTCTTGTCTTGCTAGCTATTCCTTGGTTGAATTACACTTTGATCCTTTGCTCTTTTAAGCTTTGACACATTATTCCTTGTATTTTTCGTCAATTCCGCATCAAACCCTGAAATTTTTAAACATATTACACATAAAACCCTAGCTCACACACAAACCCTAATTGATAGATTTTAATTGTTTTATCTTATAAATTTAACTTATTTAATGATTCTAATTCATATACTAATTAGGGTCAATCACACTTCCCAACTTAAACTTTAGTAGTCCCTAGTAAACTTATAAAAATTATATATAATACAAACAGAGGTAAAATCATTTTCGTAGATTTTTTCACGATTTCATTTAGCATATGCAACAAGCCTTTAAACCCCTAGGTGATCCCTAGTGGACGATTTTTATCACATGAAGGTTTTTAATGGAGCTACCTACAAACTTCAGTAGTTAGGAGTTCATAATTCATATTTTTCACAAGTAAAATTAAATCAGTATTCCTGTGCATTGCTAGAATATGTCCTTTTTTTTATCACTATAAGAGTAACACACTTTAGTTGTAACATTATCTATATATTTTTATAAAATCTTGTGTGTGTATCGTGATTTCTTTATTTTCAAAAATCACTTAAGAAATATTACCATCTCTCATGGTAGTCAGGATGTCAATCCTCCCTTGGAATATACTCAGCAAAGAATACACAAATGTTATAGTGACTATTTTCTCAAAAACTACAAGTGTTTGGAATATTGGTAACAAAGCAAATGATTTCACATATAGTTAATCAAAAGAGCGGTTATTCGAATAAAATTGGAATTTGACATAATCCCATGAAAGAATATTAACACTTTCTTAAACATTTTATTAACATTCTCCTTTTTTGGATTTGATAGGAGTAATACAAACGCATGAATTCTGGAATCAAAAAGGACTTTGTTAGGGTTGTAATGTGGCCATTGGGTTAAGGTTTATGAAGCAACATTAGTGGGATTCAAACGTAATCTTTCTTTAATATTGTGGCACACCTCTTCTTTTTTAAGACTTTGCATGTTTATTCTTTCCATTTTTCACTTTCTTGACTTTTTACTTTCTTTCTTTTTTTTCTCTTTCTCTTTGTTTTTCTCTTCTAAATTTCTTTTTCTAGATTTTTCTTTTCTTTGAAGTGTGATCATTCTTTTGCCCTTCCTTGTCTTTCCATATCTTGCTGATTTAGAAGAGAGTGCAAGAAAATTAGATAGCAAAGGTAGGTTTACTATATTTTTATTTGGCTCAGGTATTTCTTTGGGTTTTAAGAAAAGAATTTATATATCTTGTTAGGCTCAATCACGGCTGACAAAGGATATAATTTTGTAAAAGAAATGATTAAAGCTCAAGATTAATCAAAGATGGCCTAAGACCATTTTCCAGAAATCATATATCTATATTCTTTCTAAATAAAAGTTCAAGGAAAATGCTAACAATATAATTCAATAAGTGTTAATCAAAACAAAGGTAATGAGATTATTCAAAGAACGTTTACCGTTGAATCGAAGATTCTTGTTTGAGTAGATGTAGAATATCTCTATAAAGTGTGTCGGTGTACGTGAAACCATTAGGGGAAGTCCATAGATGCTGTATTAGTTAGGCGACCATTGATGGAAGTCCCTAAACACCGACCCTAAGAAGACACAGATTTTATAAAATATTCATTGGATGTCTAACATAAATGGCGGGGGACTTGGAATGCTTGGATGCATCCACATGGCATAACTGTATTATTGTAGTTGGTGGGGCTCGGATTGCATTGCATGCGTGAGTTCTCATCCCATGGCATGACATGAAATTATAGCATTGATTTATAAACAAATATGTGTTTGAATGGATGCTTGACATAATGATTTTCATGCGAAATTTCATATGCATCTAGGTTGGGAAGTGATTTCCTGTGGAGATACCCTATTAAGCATGGCTCATGGGGATACATTTTAGGTGTTGGACAGGCTCCAGTTGACGGCTTTCACTTGGGCCCGTATTGACGATAGGGCAAACTTGTGGCTCTAGATTTTGAAATTGAAGACCTTTGTATAAATATTTTCTTTTGGCCTTGTACATTTTGTAATGCAAAACTTGTATTTTGATAAAGGCTTGTAAGGGTACATTATATTTAGACATTTAATCTCATTCGAATTGGATGTGGTATGAGTATGTAAGGTTAAATGTTGCAATTTTGGCCTTAGATACCGGTACTCATGCTTATAGGTACTGGTACCCATTTTCCAATGGGCTCAAGTACCGGTACTTATGCTCACAGGCACCAATACCCCATTGCCAATAGGCCCAAGTACCAGTACTAAGGCTTACAGGTACAGGTACCTCCTTCATTCTCAGATTTAAATAGTCCTAAGTATCGGTCTCAGGTACCGGTACTTGGGTTCTAGAGGGTTCAGGTACTAGTACTCCTTATCACAGGTATCGTTGCATCTTCCCTAAATTTGATTTTTGAACTTCAACGCTTCGAAGCCTTCATATCTTGAGTTATTTTCTTCGAAAGATATGAGTAGTTAAATTTTAAGTCCTAGACTTTGGGATGTGGAGCTTGGAATGGTCGTATGAATAATGTATGCATAGGTTGTATATTGGGTAGAGCTCCTGTGCAAAGGAGAATCTGCTCGAATTCCATTTTGTCATGATTTCGGTGAATGGGGTGTAACCGCGTGGTATTGGGTAATATGATATTCATTGGTATTCCAAGGGTTGATGGGTGATCAACAAGTTGAGAAAAGACCCCCATATTTTTGGGTGTCACAACTTGGTATTAGAGCATAGGTTCCTGGTTATTGTAGGACTTGAGGGTAGATTGGGTTAGGCCATTGCATTTATTGTGCATTGCATGTTATGTGCATTAAATGTTACGTGTTATTTGATATAAGATTTTATACATAATTAAATGTATATAGGAATGAGACACTAGGGTTAGAAAACATAACATTGGAGTTAGAAAAGGAAAGGATGAGAAAGTCTTCAGTTTGGGCATCTACTGGTAGGTGGCATACCTTCTACCAGTAAGACGAGAGAAAAATATTCAATGGTTTTAACTTTTGATCCCGAACTTTGGGATACAAAGTTATTGTCTATTGCTATCATACGTGTTTGTAGATGATAACTAGAGGAAGAGGACATCGAAACAGTAGAGGGGGTGGACGAAACAACCAACCATCACCACTGGCCTTTGATCAACACGCCTTCATGGAGGCTATGAGCGCAATGTAATGAGCGCATAATATTGCATATTTAACGGCCTCATTACATACATTTTTAACTCAAATTTTCATTTAAATACTTAGAGTTAGTTGAATTTATGAATAATGTAGAAATTTTGATGTTGCAAGTAATTATAGGATAAATGATGGCTTTCGAAACCCTGCAACTAAATGTAGATGAGTGTTGAAGAGATGGACACATTACATGAGGATTATAAGTGAAAGAAATCAAGGAGGTAGCGGTACTTCATATCATAGGTACCTATATCTAAGCCCACTAGAATGTTGGTACCAGCACCCACACCATTTGGTAGTTGTACCTTGGTATTTTGCATTTTTGGCCGTGATCCACTTTAAATCTAAAAAGATGCAAAAACTGAAAGTTGTAGATCTGGATGTTTTTTATGTTTTATCAAAATTTCAGCTCAATCCAATGATGTAATAAAAAGTTATGGCAAATTTACAAAATTTGGTCCTGAGCTAGCATACCCTTTTCGACCTATCGGTAGAAGACCCTATTGGAAGTTATCTACTAGTATAAGTCCCACGACCTACTAGTAGAACTTTTCCAAAAAGCCTAGACACTTCCCCACATGACACCACCTACCTCGAGGGCCCACCTCTTGTCCTCCATACCATACCTTGACATGTTTGACACCCCATGATGCTTTCCTAACCCCTAGAGTCAGATTTGAAGTGAGAGAAATGGGAGAAGCAAGAGAGAGAAAAGGAGTGGTTGGTGGAACATGGGAAGACCATACTTGGACTGAACTTGTTTGTGGGAGTGCCCAACCTCTTCCCAATCATTCCATTTTCAGTTCACAAATGGTAATGGGAAGGGTATGGACGAAAATGAAAAAGTCTTACACCATTATTCAGATTTTACATGCTTTCAGAGAGAGAGAGTTGAGTTTTTACATTTTCTTTACCATTTTCATTGTAGTATGCTTTATTTTACTTCTAATCTTTCCCTCTTACATTTTAATCTCTTTTCTTCAAGTTGTAATCAAGCTTAGCTAGTTCTTACATTTTCATTTCTACATTTGGGTATTTCTTCTTCAAGCTTTGTATTTTGGGTATGAATGACTTTGCTCTTGTAGTTTAAACATTTTCTTGCATTAATTCAAGTTTCATGTTTCATTTCACTACCATGTATCTTTCCATTATGTTGGTTCTTGCCTTTACTATGAGTAGCTAAACTTTCAGTTGGCTAATCCAAGGGGAATTTCCTCTTAGATATGTGAAGTCAACTCTCTTTCATTTTTTCTCATAGTGTAAAGTGTTTGGTTTGACTAGATTGAGTGCAGACGTGGTTGTGGGCTCTTGATACACCGTAGACTTGTCACGGGGTATGCTTTTGTCCAACATAATCACATTAGTCCATCACTTCATATGAATCAATTAAACACCAAGACACCATTGGTTGAACGAATTGAGTTGATTTGACATTCCCATTGGAATGACCTCTATGGATTAGCTAACCTTGCTTTCTTGTATTTTTCTCAAAACATTACTTACCAAAACACAATTCACAAGATTTTCCAATTTTCATTTCTTTACAAATCACCCTTCAAAAGCATTTGACCTTTCCTTCCCTTAGGAGACAACCTTGGAATACCCATTCCAAGTAAACCACGACATTGCAAGTCTCCCTATGCTTGGGGAGCATTGTTGCATACACACACATTTTTTTCATCCACACTATTTTCTCTATTTCTAGCATTGAACTCAAGAGAGAGTGACACTCACCAAATTCTATTAGCCATATACACATAATCTAGATTCATGGTTGGAGATTAGGGAAAAAATCCAAGCACAATGATGGCTACTTTTGCACAAGCTAGCGCCAACATAGGTCACGGAGGCTCAAGCAACCTCCAAAAGTTTACGGCCCACAAACCACCAACTTTTATGGGGGGAGCAGATCTTATGGTAGCCGATCATTGGTTCCAATAAGTGGGTAAGATCTTGGAGGCTATGGAGATTACATCGATGCCACTAAAATGAGATTAACAACGTTGTAACTTGAGGGAGAGGCCCATCTATGGTGGACTTGGGCAAAGACCTCAAGGGATATTGAGGTAATGATTTGGGGGGAGTTCCGTGGGCTCTTCATGGGCAAGTAATTTCCATTGGCTCTTTGCCAAGTGAAAGCCTGGGAATTCCTAGACCTAAAGCAAAGGACAATGACGGTGATGCAATACATGGTGAAGTTCACTGAGCTAGCCCATTTTACCGATGATTACGTTGCCAAAGACTTGCCCAAAGTGAGGAGATTTTAGGACAGGTTGAAGTTGTCCATCTAGGAAAAGATTGTGGGCCATCACCTATAACACATAGACTCAATGGTTGAGATGGCCATAGCTATTGAGAGGGAAGTGGACGACTCCAAGAGCATCCAGGAGGCCGGTGCGAAGGACTAAAAAAAGGAGGGTCAATCCTCTAGCACTAGTTAGAGGAAGAAATAAAGGACATCTACCCCCACAAGGATCATAGGGGTGGGAGATTAATCCTAAAAAGTGCATAAATGAATTAGGGATTAGGGTTAATTATGTGCTTAAATTAGTTTAAAGTGATTATTTTATAAAGTATTTGGGTTAATGAGTAGTTTGTATATTTTGTAGCTTTTCAAGGTTAAAATACGAAAGTTTAAGAGGACCAAAGAGCATAGGTTGAATAAAGGAAGGGAGGCAAGTGGAATTAAGAAGTCTACAAAGTCAACGAAGGAGGCTGCCAAGGATGGAAAACCAGAGATTTAGCATCGTCCAGATAGTGGTGGTGGCATTGGGATGGTGCCTAAATATCCTTTCTCCTCCTTTTCCTCCTTTTCGTCCATTTAACCAACAATAAGTACTCTATTGGCCAGCTTGGGTGTCTGTTACCCTTGGAGCCCTCCCAGATGCCTATAAATAGCTCTATTCAGTCAGTTTTCAGGGAGATTCGCCAGAGTTCAGTCCAGTTCAAATAAGGAGATAAAGGAGGGAAGAAAAGAGAAAAAGAGAGACTTTAGAGAGTTTTACAACCAGAAATAGCAAAGCCCTTCCCTAACCACTTCCCAGCAAGAATTTTCTCACTACTACATTTCTATTTGTCCTTTCTACTCGGAGGATTGAGCTAATGAGTGCATTTTATACCTACGAATTGAGTACTTTCGGCTTGATGAAATTGTAAGTTTTTAATTATTTTATGTTTCTTTTTATTTGTTTTGTGTGTTTTGATGTTATTTGGTAGGTATCATCATTTGGATGCAAACAAGATCATTTGGAAGGAAACAAGGTCAATTTGGAGCCTAAATGGAGGATTTTTTAAGGTTGAGCAACAAGGGAGCTGAAGGATTAAAAAAGGCTAGCACTGTTCCAGTGCAGAATCAGTGCCCCTGCACCCATATTCTACCCATTCAGCTCCTTTTTAGCGCCCCCAGCGCTTGTGTTGGTCTGTGACGTGAATTTTGACTCATTTTTGACCCAAAATTGGACTCTAAAGCTATATATATGCTAGGGTTTGTGAGGATATAAAATATTCTGAATTTTGGGGGCTGAAAACATCTAAAAAACCAAGGAATTGGAAGAAATTGAAGACAAGAATCGAAGGAATCGACACGAAGAAGATTGGTCTTGAAGGCTAGAGAAGGATTGAAGACTACAACTAAGTTTCATTCTTTTCTCTTACTTTAAATTTTTGATTTTCTAAGATGTTGTTTAATATGAGAATGATGTTTTTCAATTACATTATGAACTAAAATTATTATTAAGATTGCAACGGAACTTATGACTAGTTAAATTAATCTACTCTCGTTTCTAGTTCTATTGATCTTATATGAGTTGTTTGTCATATTTTGTGCTTAATATATGATTGTGTGGCCAATAATTAATTTGATTCCTTAGATGAAATTGGGAGATGAATTCTAGGGATAGATCTGAATATGATGACATGCGTCTGGCTAATTCTTCTTAGCATTGAATTGCTGGGTTTGTTTATAGGATAAGAATATACCTATATGTCGTGTGTAACTTTTATGACAGTTTGAACTTAATGAATCTATTCCAACTTATTTTGCATAGGAATATAGTAATTTAATTAGGAGAGATAACTTTATCTAACTATCAGAAGAGGTTTGATAAATAACTTTGAGTTCTCAGTTAACAACTTATTTTGATCAATTAACTGGAAGGAGAGTTAGAAAGATTTATATGATTTATATGAAACATTAGGGGAAGTTGTAATCTTAACTTCTTTTATCCAGTAAATTCAACCCTTGATTATTAAGTTTAGATTTAGTTTTAATTTAGTCATTCCATAGTTCAATTCCAATTGTTTAAATAAAATTGAATTGAAACAAAGTTAGTACTTGGTTATTATTATTATTAACAAAGTTAGTCTGTGGGAACGATACTCTACTTATCACTTTATTACTTGTTGATCGTGTATTCTTACACGTAAATTATCAATATCAAATTAATAAAACAAGCGCATGGAGATGATACTGAGGGTAAAAAAATAAAAGATAGCAAGATTATGGATCATGAAAAGAAAGAAGAAGATCGAGTTGCATGTTCTACTAGAGGTGACCTGAGACCTATTGTGCCTCCCGTGCCGTTTCCACAATGATTACAAAAATAGAAGTGCGATAAGGAGTTCTCTAAATTCATGGAAGTGTTTAAGAAGCTCCAAATAAATATCCCTTTCATAGAAGCAGTGGAGAATATGCCTAACTATGCAAAATTTTTGAAGAAAATTTTGTTAAAGAAGAGAAAACTAGGCAATTTTGAGACAGTGGCACTTACGGAGGAGTGTAGTGCTATTCTTCAAAAGAAGCTACCACCAAAGCTCAAAGATCCGAGTAGGTTCACAATTCCATGCACAATAGGCAGTCAATTTTTTGGGAAAGCATTGTGTGACTTGGGAGCTAGTATTAACTTGATGCCACTCTTAATCTACCAGTAATTGGGTTTGAAAGAAGTGAAGCCTACTAATGTTACATTGCAGCTTGCAGATAGATCACTCACTTATCCAAGGGGCATAGTTGAGGACGTTCTAATTAAAGTGGATAAGTTCATTTTTTCAGCTGATTTCATAGTCTTAGATTGTGAGGAAGATAGAGAAATACCTATTATTATTGGGCGACCATTCTTAGCAACGGCGAGAACACTTATCGATGTACAAAAAGGTGAGCTAATTATGCGAGTCCAAGATCAAGAGGTTACATTCAATGTATTTTTAGCTATGAAATTTTCAAAGGAACCGGAAGAATATTTTCGGTTTGATTTGGTGGAAGATGCAGTGAATGGGATATTCATAGGAAGTTGTATTTCAATTCCTCTTGAGAACGCCAAGCTATATAAAGAGGAGGTGTTCCCGCATGGAGTGATTGAAGTCAAGGAAGCTAATTCGAAGCGAACTTTCAAGGTGAACGGGTGGAGATTGAAGCAATATTGGGGCGGCGACATTGATCATGAAAAAACCTCAATTACCCTTGTCGACCCAAGATGAAATAGGAAGTAGTCAGGTTGAAGACTATAAAACAAGCGCTAATTGGGAGGCAACCCAAATTTTAGTTTCTAAATTTTATTTCATTTTATTTTAATTTAGTTTTTTATGAAATAATGTAGTTAGTTAGTTAGTGCATTTTAATTGGTATTGCAATTGCTTGCAGGTCCCAAGGATTGAACATAAAGTTGGAGCACACACAAAGCCTTACTAGGAGCCAAGAAAAACCCACCTATGTTTCCTGAATACACTCCCGACTCAACGGACGATGAGGATGCTAACAATGATACCAACTAGCTAAGTCTCAGGGAAGTTCTCTATCTTAATTTTTCCTACTTTACATTGAGGACAATGTTTAGTTTAAGTTGGGGGGTGTTTTCTTGTTTGTATTTGCATTATTAGGTATGCATATAGAGAGCATGTTTTGCATGTTAAAAAAAAATGACTTGAGCAATGGGTTGATTTAATTTGATTATGGCCAACGATGAATGAAATTAATTAGGGGAAATGCTTTTAAACTCACATTTAATGGAGATTAGTGTGATTGTAGGTAAAACGCAGGAAAGGTAGTGTATTAAGCCTCCCATCAAGTGCTTAAAGGCAACGGAGAAGAAGGGAAGACTTAAAGGATAGCTCAGGAAAAAAAGAAACCAAAAAAATTCCAAAATACGACAAAACCTACAGGTAGGAAAAGTGTATTGGAATTCTTCTACTGCAGCCCTGCCAAAAATCTACCCGTAGAAAATGCTTACTGAAAAAAATCTGCCATAGGTTTTTGATTGTGCTACAGGTAGGTTTTGCCCAAAAATGCCAGAAGCCTGCAAACACGACTCCACTTACTTTGGGGGCCCACTTCTTGTCACCTAAACCATACCCTGACATCTTTGACACACCATGATGGTCTCTTACATACTAATGTTAGATTTGGAAGAGAAAAGCATGGGAGAGGCAAGAGAGAGAAGAGGGGTTGTTGGTGAATCATGGGAGGAGCATGCTTGGCCTATCCTTAATTGTTAAAGTGTCCAATCTCTTCCAACTCATTGCAACTAAGTTCTCATAGACTAGGAAAGGGGTATGGATGGAGTTTGACCAAGCTTTACACCATTATTCATTTTTATACAAGCTTTTAGAGAGAGAAGTTTCAAGGAAGAAGATGAAGTTGTAGAGAGAGAAAGTTAAGTTTTTATATTTCCTTCATCATTTTCATTGTAGTAAGATTTCATTTACTTGTAATCTTTCCCTCTTTCCCTATAAACTCTTTTATTTAAGTTGTAATCAAGCTTTGTTAAGTATTCTAGCATTTCCATTTCTTCAATTGGGTATTTTGTCTTCAATCGTTATATTTTGGGTATGAATGAAATTGTTCTTGTACTCTAAACTTTTTCTTGCATCAATACAAGTCTTATGCTTCATTTCACTACCATGTCACTTTACATTATGCTTGTTCTTGCTTTTACTATAAGTAGCTAGACTTTTAGTTGGCTAATCCATGGAAAATTTCCTCTTGGGTATGTGAAATAGACTCTCATTCATTCTTCCTCATAGTATAGAGTGGTTTGGTTTGACTAGGTTGAGTGTGAATGTGGTTGTGGGCCCTTGATACACCGTAGACTTGTCATAGAGGTATGATTGAGCCTAACATATCCACATTAGTCCCTGACTTCCTACGAATCAATCAAACACTGAGACACCATTGGTTGAATGAATTGAGTCGATTTTGCATTCCCATTGGAATGACCTCTATGGATTAGCCAACCTTGCTTTCTTGCATTTATACCAAAATAAATCTCACCAAAACACAATTCAAAAGATTTTCTCATTTTCATTTCTTTAAAAATCATCCTTCACAACAATTTGACCTACCTTCCCTGAGGAAATGACCTTGGAATACCCATTCCAAGTAAAACACGACATTGCAAGTCTCTCTTTGCTTAGTTAGCACTTTTGCACACATACACACACACATGTTTTTGTTCAAACACAAGATTTTTCCCATTTCTTGCATAAGCCATATACAAAAATCGGGTTTGTGTTTGGAGATTAGGGAAAACCAATCAAGCACTAGCCTAACTAGTTGTTGTGATATGGTTTAGTTATACATCACACCTACCGGTTAACTTTTAGTAAAATGGGAGTTAATTGTTGTAAAGTGGCATTTTCATAAACAAGCAGTATAATGCATGTTGGATCCCCGACCTGAAGAGTATATTTTATCATTATTATTCAAATTTTAGTTAAGAGACTATTTGATAATTCTAAGCTCACACCACAAGCTATTCCATTGCACTCAACAAACATGACAATTTTACTTTTTCTATTTTGAATACCAATAGTTAGCTCCTTGTGGGTTTGACCTCGGACTTAGATAAAAAAATATTACAATATGACCACTTATACTTAGGGGTATTATTTAAATTAGGTCAATTAAGCTTTTTGGTGTTGTTGTCGGAGAGTTACGGTGATTCAAAAACAAACCGGGAAGTTATCTAGTTTGTATCATATTTGTATATACAATGTATTTTATTTTAATTGTTTATGCCTAGTAAGTCATCAGTAGGGTCTGTAAATCAATATTGTTCTTCATCTGTAAATTCAAAGAGGTTTTGATGCAACAAACTAATGCCAGTTTAAATTTTAACAAGCCTTATTCAAATCCATACTCTGAAACCTATAATCCAGGATGGTGGAATCATACAAATTTTAGTTAGAAAAACACACAGTCTATGAGTTGGTCACCAAGTCCACCTTCACCACAACCTTAGACTCAGTAGCCATATCAACCTTATCAACACCCACATAAGAGAAGTTTAGAAGACACCATGAATCAGTTCATTAAAATTCAAATGAGTTTTAACACTCAGTTTACTCATGCATTCAATGGTTTCAAGGTTGACTTCACAAAATATTGAGGATATCAAGAGTCATCTAGCCAAGTTAACCCAATCTTTGAGCACAATAGAGAAGGAAAATTTTTTATCTCAACCTAAACCTCTGCAAGGTCAAACCCAGGCTAATGCCATGTCCTCCGAACCTTCTCCAATTCAAGTACAAGCAATTACCATACTGAGAAGTGGAAAGGTGATTGACAAAATCATTAAAACCAAGACCCTAAAGCCCATAGCTGAGTTAATCCCTGTTAATGAACCAATTGAGCCTGAATCTTTGATTGAAAAGAAAATTGAGTTGCCAAATGAAAAAGAAAAATCAAGTCATGTTCCTTTACCTTTTCCTCAAAGAGTTATGAAACCCCAACCATTGAACAATTATGCCAAAATTTTTGAGTTGTTTAAGCAAGTAAAGATTAACTTTCCCTTGTTGGATGCAATCAAGCAAGTCTCATCTTATGCCAAGTTTTTGAAAGATCTTTGCACAATAAAGAGAAGGATTAATGTAAAGAAAAAAGTATTTTTGACTAAACAGGCTATTGCTTTCATTCATCACAAGGCCCCTATAAAGTAAAAAGATCTTGGGAGTCCTACAATTTCATGCATAATCGAGAACTTCAAGATTGAGCAAGCCTTGCTTGATCTTGAAGCCAGTGTCAATTTGCTTCCATATTCTAGTTATGAGCAGTTAGGGTTGGGTGAATTAAAACCCACAAATGTCACATTATAGTTTGTGGACCGTTCTATAAAAATTCCATGTAGAATTTTTGAGGTTGTTGTTGTTTAAGTTGATAAGTTTTATTTTCCAGTGGATTTTATTGTCTTGGATACACAGTCAGTCTTGCATGTCTCTAGACAAATTCCTGTAATCTTAGGGCGATATTTCCTAGCTACATAAAATGCATTGATCAATTTTAGGAATGGAATCATGAAAATTTCATTTGAAAATATGACATTGGAATTGAATGTGTTTGATATTGCTAAGCTACCCAGAGAGGAAGAAGAATTGTATAAAGTAAATTGCATTGAGTCATTAACTCAAAATTTGTTTGAAAGTGCCTATACAAATACAGAGTAACATGCATTATTAGAATCTGTAGATAATGTTGATTCTATAGATATGTTTGCTATCAAAACATGGATTCCAAAATTTGAAGAGTTATTGCCTTTTGGAACTAAGTCTGTTGAGTCTATTGTTGTAGTCCCCAAACCAGAGTTGAAACTTCTTCCAACTGACTTGAAATATGTCTTCTTGGGGGGGGGGGGATGAAACTCATCTAGTAATAATATCTTCAAAATTGTTAGAATTCCAAGAAAAGCAATTGATAGAAGTTACAAAAAATCATCAAAGTGAAATCAGTTGGACAATAACTAATATAAAGGAAATAAGTATTCTTCTCTGTACTCGTTGTATATCCTAGGAAAAAGGCTCTAAACCATCCCCACAGCCACAAAGAAGATTAAACCCACACTTGAAAGAAATAGAGTGGGTTGAAGTACTTAAACTATTAGACGCGGATAGTATATATCCTAAATATGATAGTAAATGGGTCAGACCCACACAGGTAGCACCTACAAAGTCTGGTGTTTTTGTAGTAAGAAACCAAGAAAATGAATTAGTCCCTATGCGTATAGTCACTGGTTGGCGTATGTGTATTGACTATCAGAAGTTGAATTCTCTCATTAGAAAATAACATTTTCCCCTACCATTCTTGGACCAATTTTTGGAAAGAATAGCCGAACATGCATATTATTATTTTTTGGATGGATATTCCAGCTATAAGCATATTGAAATAGCAATACATGACCAAGAGAAAACTATATTTACATGTCCTTTTGACACTTTTGCTTACGAAAGAATGTCATTTGGATTGTGTAATGCTCTAGCCACTTTTCAACGTTGTATGCTAAGCATTTTTAGTGATATGGTGGAACAATTTTTAGAAGTCTTTATGGATGATTTTTCTATATATGGTCATTCATTTTCAATTGTGTTTGAAAAATCTTGAAAAAGTCCTTACTCAATGTGAGGAAACAAATCTTGGTTTGAATTGAAAAAAGTGTCATTTCATGGTCACATAGGGCATTGTTATAGGACATGTATTTTTAATAAAGGGAATTGAAGTTGATAAATCAAAGATTAATTTAATAGCCAATCTCCCTCCATCAAAGACTGTAAAAGATGTTAGATCCTTTCTAGGTCATGCAGGATTCTATAGGAGATTCATTAAAGATTTTAGTTTGATTTCTAGAACTATATGCAATCTTCTATTTCAGGATGCACCATTTGATTGTAATGATGTATGTCAATTAGCATTTGATAAACTCAAAAGCATGCGTATTTCTACACCAATTATGCAACCTCTTGATTGGTCTTTATCTTTTGAATTAATGTTTGATGCTAGTGATTTGCAGTAGGAGTTTTCTTAGGTCAAAGAAAATATAAAAAACCCAATGTGATTTACTATGCAAGCAAAACTCTGAATGATGCGCATATGAATTATTCTACCACAAAAAAAATTATTTACTGTAGCATTTGCTTTAGATAAATTTCAATCATATTTAGCTAGATCCTTAATTATTGTGTTTACTGATCATGCAACCTTGAAATATCTTCTTACCAAGAAGGATGTAAAATCACGTCTACTACGATAGATACTACTACTTCAAGAATTTGATCTTATCATCAAAAACAAGAAAGTAGTTGAAAATATGGTTGCTGATCATCTATCAAGGCTGAATTATGATACAAAAGAAGAGTTAATACCAATCAAAGAAACTTTTCTTAATGAGAAATTATTTGCAGTAACAGAAGTACCATGGTATACAGATATAGCCAATTATTTAGCCACAAATACTATTCCTTTTCATTATACTTGGACTGATAAGCATAAATTCTTAAGAGAGGTACTCAGTTTCTTTTAGGAAAATCCTTATGTATTGAAGTACAACCAAGATCAGATAATAAGGCGTTGTTTACCAAATCATTACATTGGCCAGGTCATTTCATTTTGTCATTTTGAAGTTTGCAGAGGGCATTTTTTTTCAAAGAAAATCATTACTAAAATTTTGCAGTGTGGATTTATAGGCCCACTCTTTTCAAATATGTACATGTTTTTTGTCTAAATTGTGACAGATGTCAAAGAATGTGAAATATTTTAAAAAGAAACATGATGCCTTAGAATCCTATTTTTATTATTAAAATTTTTGATTGTTGGAGCATTGATTTTATGGGACCATTTCTCCCATTTTTTGGACATTTGTACATTTTGGTTATCGTTGATTATGTTTCCAAATGGGTAAAGGAAATTTCTTGTTGAAATAATGATCATCGCACAATGATCAGATTTCTAGAAGAAAATATTTTGTTTAGATTTATAATTCCTCGAGCTATTATAAGTGACGGGGGTACACATTTTTGTAATAAATATTTTGAAAATTTAATGAGAAATTATTTGATTTCATATAAAGTATCTGCCTCTTATAATCCCAGATAAGTAGATAAGCTGAATTGGCTAATAGGGAGATAAAATATATTTTGGAGAAAACAGGCAATCCAGATCACAAAGATTGGTCTTTAAGACTGATTGATATGCTTCGGGCCTACGAAAAACCATGTCACTTGCCCGTGGAATTGGAACATCGAGCATACTGGGCATTTAAAATGATGAATTTTGATATTGACAAAGCAAGTTCATCCCACAAACTTTAGATTAATGAATTAGAAGAATTGAGAAATGAAGTATATGAAAATGCAAAGATTACAAAGTCCAAAATGAAAATTTTTCATGATAAAAATAATGTGTGGAAGTCCTTTGTACCCTCTCAAAAAGTCCTATTCTATAATTTAAGGCTCTGACTATTTCCGAGAAAGTTAAGATCAAGATAGAGATGTACATGTATTGTTAAACAAGTTTTTGAACATAGGAAAATTGAAATTGAGAATCCATTAACAGGAAATATTTTCAAAGTAAATGGTCGAAGACTTAAGCCATGTCATGATAGATTTGTTCAAAATGTGGAATATGTGCCTTGAGAACTTATTATGAATGTTTGATTGTAAATAGTAGTAGTAACTGTTTGCTATTTGTTTTATAGATTTGGGTTTTGCACTATGGATTGGTTTTGTCTCCTGATCTTATCAGCAATTTTCTTTAATTTTACTTTATAATGTTATACATTGAAGACAATATTAAATTTAGGTTGGGGAGGAAACAATCCATATTCATCTTTTGTGACCAGCAGATATTTCTAAATTTTTTTTTCAAAAAATGGATGAAATCTTTTTTGATTTAGTTTGAGTATGTTATGCTTTTTTTCGAAATATATACATTCTCTAATCATAGCAATGGCACAGGTTGTAAGAAAGTTAGAAATTTTTGCTAGTCAAGTAATACCTTCGTGAGAAAAAAGTTCATTTGCCAAATGCCGATGAGCAAATTGACTAGGTGGTTGTGTAAACTCAGGTCGATTAATGCATACAAGAGAATTTAATCAATGTGTCAAAAAAATTTTAGATCGAGCATTAGATCGTCTTGACTAAATTAAGTATGGGTAGAGTAAGGATTACCCTGAAACTCCATTCTATTCCAGTCCAATGCTCTCAAGATAAGTGCGACAAGAAATTAATTGATTCACTGATGTTCTCAATTTAGAATATTTTGATTAGAACTAATTATGATCAAAATTGTATAACCTTAGGATTTGTATGAATATATATATAAGTAATTTAGAATTTAAGTTTATTAGATAGTAAAATGTGAAAATTTTTGAATTTAAAATTGATTATTTGTAACTGCAGGTTGGAAACTGAAGCTAGAAACCTAGAGAAGATCAAGGGTTAGCAGCTAGGAAGCCTAGGCAAATTCTAGAGGATCAGCACCGTCCAAACATTGTTGATAGCATCCGGACGGTACTGGCTAGTATAAAACCCCTAGTTCACAAAACTGTATAGTCCAGTAGTTCCCTCGCCGAAAAATCAGTAGATTTCTCCACCTTTGCCCTTCAGATTTGCTTCTCCCATAAGATTTTCTTCAATTTTACTACCATTAAACACTTACACATCATCTTTTAAAGGTTTTTACGGGAAAAAAAATCCTTGAAACCTTATATTGAGCAAGAAATTCAAGAATTCATGGATCCAAGAGCAAGGACAAGAGCCTCATCAAGACGGGTAAGGCAAGGAGCCTCTCCACTGCCTAAAGCTGTCCTACAGCAAGAAGAACAACCCTAGGTTTACAATCAATTCAACAATGTTATGTTTGAAAACATTGCTTAGCAAGTTTGGTATAATACTTTTATTCTAAGCCTATTATTGCTAAAAGACCTATGATATATGAGGATTTTGAACAAATTAGGGTTAGGCAAAATCTAATAGCACAGGGTTGGCTTCATTATGTGAAATTGGTAGGTCCTGCTTATGAATGTTACCCTGGGAATTTTATAGTAATGCAAAAGAAACTGGGCCAAGGTAATTTCTTGCATATGTTAGGGGAGTTGTTTTTCAGGTTACACCCGCTACAATTGCAAACTTTTTGAACTCGATACCAAGGCATCAATATCCCCTATACCATATTGCCTGACCTGACTACCATTGGGATTGAGTTGAATGGGAATCAAGAGTATATCTGGGGTATGTCGAACAAGTATATTAAGTAAGGGGACTTGACTGACAAATACAGAATCTTGAATTTGATCACTGTGAATAATTTGTTACTCTAGTCTTAGAAAAATCAAATCTACACTGAGAGAGCTTATTTTCTATATGCTTTTGGAATAGGAGACAATATGTGACACCCAAAAATTCGGGGGTCCGTTGATTATCCATCAACTCGCGGAATACCCGTGGATACCGAGTAACTCGATATCACACCGTTATGTCCCATTTAGCAAGGTCCTTAATTTAACAAAAATCCGGGCAGAGTCTCCTTTGTATGAGAGCTCTATCCAAATTACCACCTGTGCAATATACATTCACATGACCCATCCGAGGCCCAATAAAACACACTGACTGCACCGGGTCTATTTATGAGTCAACATTGACCACACCGGGGCCATTTATCCATACTCATACAAAAACATGCACCGTTATAATAAAACTGTGACACCCCGAATTCATGGGGTCCGTTAATTTCCCATCACCCACGGAATGCCCGTGGATATCGTATAACTCGATATCGTACCGTCGTGTCCCATTTACCGGGATCCATAATTTAACGAAATCCGGGCAGAGTCTCCTTTGTACGGGAAGCTCTACCCCAAAACACAATCTGTGCAATCAACATTTACATGACCCATCCGAGGTCCAATATAATACCATAACCACACAGGGTCTATTTTGTACATAAAACTTGACCACACCGGGTCCAATCATCATATTTATATCAAAATATGCAAAGTTATATTAAAACAGTCCATATATACTCTATTACAATTCCTTTACACATTACATGCTAAAATTTAATTACCAATCTACTTTTACAAAAAATAATGGATTGGAAGCCACAAGTCGGCTTTTCTTCAACCATGTGACCCTGATTGTGAGCCGTCCATTGGTGCATGACCCACACCTGAAATGTTTCCCGTATAGGGTGAGCCGATGCCCAGTAGAATAATCCCTACAGAGGCTACTCATCACCTAAAATGCATATGCAATGTATAAATGCAACATTTCACAACAAGTATTCCCTCCAACAATAACATATAATACAATGTTGGAAAATCAGGATGTCATGCCAAGTAATGAGATGAAACTCACTCATGCATGCTATCCCGAGCCCACACCGACTCCCACAACACAATGCGACACTTACGTGTAAAACAAACGTCTTTGATGAAACACATCCAAAGATCATTTTGAAATCAACCATATGTCATAAAACTAATTCATTCTTGGATGTTTCCCATCAAATGAATAATTTATATATCAAAATCATGTGCCTTTATGGGGTATCGGATTCAGGAATCGCACCTCCGGCTCCGTACGCCGTTACACTTTTCTGGAATTTCACCGCCGGTAAGTGTATGAACCAAGTGGTCGGGTTTTTCACCCGAGGGAGTGTCTAGCCCTACTTGCTATGCCCGACACAAGTTTTCTTATGCATGTCACCGTGCGACTCCGTAGGACATTCCATCCCACTTTCTCGAGCCTACCATCAAGAACCAATGTTGGTGTTGATCACCTCATGCAACCCTACACCCACACTCATGCATGTAGCCCATGAATGTGATGTTAATTCCATGTCCATATTGCAATGCATGCCAAATGACAATTTTTAAATATCATTGTATACCATGACAATTAATATCATTTGCATATAATCACATAACCATTTCAAGTTCAATATATCCAAGAGCATATATCAACACTCCATCAACATGATAACACATAATACATGCTAATATTACATTTCATTCACAAGGCATAATATAAAACACAAAGCATGCCCACATGATCCCAATTTTCAAGGGATTACATAAATACTTCCATATACCAAAATCAAGCCAAGATTTATATGGATCATTCAAACAAAATAAAAATCAGAATATATGATTTTTATATAATCAATTATCTAAACATTCAAGAAATCACAAACTAGCACTTTCTAACTACCAATTCACACTAAAATTGATCCTACCCATTTCCATAGCACCAATCATAATGGAAAAATATTAGAAATACCCAAAACAGCCCACATGAACCCTATGGACACCTTAGGTTAGAAATAGGTCCGAGTAGGAAGAACCCTACCTCTTGAAGCGTAAAGAATTTGTAGGAAGCCTCAAGAACAAGATTGAAGTCCAAAGCTTAGATTTCTCCAAAATCCTCCCTTTGAATCTTCGGTGAAAATCTTTGTTTTTGGTACCCACGCGTAGCTCTCGTCGCGTAGATCGACTTTAATTCTTGGCCCGACGAATTCCGACCGACGGAACTCCGAGAATCGGCGAAAGAAAGCTTGAAGAATTTTATTTTTTCTCCTTAGCTCTTTGGTTTGATCCAGCCGGCAGCAAATGAAGAGCAAATATCTGATTTGCTCACTTTTATACCTTCTAAACACTTGGCCCTCGTCGCGCCAAGTGTCATCATTTGTCCGGGTCCGTTTTCATCCCGAAACGATTAAATTTCGTACCGATTTAAACTCAAAATATTTTATATGAACTTTATTTAAAATATTTTTTAAATTTTCAAATTTTTATAAAAATTTCGTTTTTAGGGGTCATCGAACACCCGTCACCTCGAAAAACGTGAAAAATCTGACAATCTCAGAATTCGACGAAATTTGTCTGGGTAACTAGATTTCGTGAGACGAATCCAACGGTGAGGTCCGTTTCATCATCCGAGGTCTATAAAAATACTATTTTTTTTTAACTCACACTATAATGGCAAATTACCATTTTCCGTTTTTTTTTCAGAAAAAGTTAAAATTTTTCCCGGGTTTCACAAAAACAGTCCATATAAACTGAGTTACAATTCTTTTACACATTACATGCCCAAAATATAGTTTTACATAAACCAAGGTTAAAGGCCACAATCCGGCCTCTCTATACCCTTGAGGATCCAAGTGAGGGCCGTCCACCGGTGTGTATCCAGCACCTGAAATATTTTTCTGTATAGGGTGAGCCACGCCCAGTAGAGTAATTCCTACAGAGGCTACTCCCCACCTAAGTGCACATGCAATGCTCACATACAACATTTCATATTCACATCAACATTCCAAGTAAGAATATGCATTCAATGTTGAAATTTATCATGTCATGCCATGAAATGAGATGAGACTCACTCATGAACATCAACCCGAGCCCTTCCTAGCTTCTCAACAAATGCTAGCGACAATGTGTATGGAATTGTCATTTATGTTGCACATCAAATGACTTTTACCAATCTAGGGTCTTTGTATGGGGTGGATGTTCATGGGCTTACACCAAGGGTCTCCAACCTACTCGGAATTTATGGACTTCCACCAAGGGCTCCGCGTACACCCACACATTTCATAGGCCTAGCCAAGGGAGTGCATATCCCAATCACCTGACCTTGCACCTGAGGGATCTTCTAGTCTCTTCTTGTTAACCCTAACCCTAATTACCATGCAACTCGTGCGACTCGGCCAGGTCTTCAACCAAGCTTAATCGAGTCCACTCGTCATCCACCAAGTGTGGTGTTGGCGACAACCATGCACACACCCACATGATGCAAAGCTATCGTGCATATGCAATATGATGTCCCATTGCACAAAGATAACATATTCATTATGTTATGAAAGACATATGAACAATATCAACACATTTTACATATCCCATGGCAAAATTATATCCTAAGCATATAATTCTCATAGTTTTCCACAATGTCAATATAGTACAAGCATGTATATACATTGACGATATTCATAAAACAATTCCAAGCATGTTATCACAATTTTTATGCCAATAACACACTTAATCACAAAGGCACAATTTCAGCCTAAAAACAGCCCGTAAAATGGCCTAAAAATATTCCGTAAAACAGTCCATTTGGACAGCCTACAAGCAGCCCCATTTCAGCCACTAAAACAGTCCAAAAATAGTCCATTTGGACAGCCTACATGCAGCCCCATTTCAGACACTAAAACAGTCCAAAAATAGTCCAAAAACAGTCCACTTGGACAGCCTACATGCAGCCCCACTTCAGCCACTAAAACAATCCAAAAATAGTCCAAAAACAGTCTATTTGGAGAGCCTACACGCAGCCCCATTTTAGCCACTAAAACAGTCCATTTGGGCAGCCTAAATGCAGCCCCATTTCAGCCACTAAAACAGTCCAAAAATAGTCCGAAAATAGTCCATTTGGACAGCCTACATGCAGCCCCATTTCAGCCACTAAAACAATCCAAAAACAGTCCGTACACAGTCCATTTGGACAGCCTACATGCAGCCCCATTTCAGCCACTAAAACAGTCCAAAATCAGTCCGTACAACAACCCAAAAACAGTCCATATAATGGCCACAAAAACAGTCCCAAAATAGTCCGTATAACAACCCAAAAACAGTCCATATAATGGCTACAAAAACAGTCTCAAAACAGTCCGTATAACAACCCAAAAACAGTCCATATAATGGCCACAAAAACAGTCCCTACCAGTCCATAATTTCAGCCCCTAAACCAGCCCTAGAACAGCCCCAAAGGAGAGGAATAAAACCAAAGTAGGAAAGACCCTACCTCAATAGAGGTGTAGAGAACTTCTATAACACCAAAACAAGCTCAAAGCTCTTGATTTCTCAAATCTCCTCTTTTGGATCTTCGGTGAAATACCTCATTCTTGGTACATAGACATAGCCCTCGTTGACATGATTGACTTTCTCTCTTGGCTCAACGGAATCTGACCAACGGAACTCCGAGAATCGACGGAAGAAAGCTTAAAAACCCACTTTCTCTCCCCTTTCTCCCACACGTTGAAACCAGCTGATCAAAGGAGATATTTGTGCTGAAATATCTAATTTAAGTCCCTATTTATACTCCCTTAATGTGCAGTCCAAATTGCACTTCATATTTCTGACTTCCGGATCCATTTTTCGTCTCGAAACGATTCATTATATCCCTGTTTAAGTTCAAATTAATTTTATTTAAAATTTTATTCAATTATAAGGAAATTTTATAAATTTTATTTTTGGGGACCTTTGAAAGGTCATTCGTCACTCAATTGTCTCGTAAAATGTATAAAATCCGACTATCTTAGAATTCGACGAAAATTGACAGGGCAGCTCGATTTCGCGATACGAATCCAACGGTGAGATCCGTTGCATCATCCGAGTTCTAGAAAAATATGGATTTTAAACCCGCATTATAGTGGAAAATTACCATTTTGCCATTTTTCCCAAAAAAGTTTAAACTTTTCCCAGGTTTTACACAATATTGATTTGTCAATGCTAATAATGGATCAAATGGTGTTAATGGTTAAGACTAAGAAGCCCTCACTCCCATTTTTTGTTCTAGTATCTGAGTTATGTAAAATGAAAGGGGTAATTGCACATCCGATATGGCGAAGAGTGGAGCATTTGGCACCATTGAATACAACCTCGCTGAAAAAGAGCCATAGAGGGCAAGCAGAAGAGCAATAGGAAGCACCACTAGAGCCACAAGCAGACCCATTCCTAGAAGTTGCAAATTTTCAGCCACTAGAGGAGCCCCAACAACTATAAGAGCAGCCTTATATTCCCGTTGATGATTGGACTGACCGTCAGATTTTGTTGGGATTGGAGACACGCATTTCCCAGTTGGATCAAAGGATGACCAGCTATGAAGAAAATCAGAATGAAATCTGAAGACTACTTCGAGGGCAATAAGGTGGCGGCCCATCAGTCGAGTGAACTGAGTTTCTGAAATTTCTACCCTCTTTCTACTTTTATTGAGCTTTTTTATTATGCACTTTATTTCAGTTTATGATTTGAATAGTAGTTTTGATTTGGTTTTAATTAATTTGGCCAGTTGGTGATTTTGCTTAAGCTTTGATGTGTTCGGATACTTAGTTCATATGATTTATGATAAGAATTATGTTATCATTCTAATGCTTTGTAGGTATAACCCTAAACAAATTACGCGGGATTTTCATACATTGTACACTTTCTCTATATTTTCATGGAAACTCACCCCTTTGAGCACAAAATAAAATTTTATTTTGGAAACCTTTTTGAAATGGCATGATCCTTTGTAAAGCTTACATATATAGTGAAGATGTAAAACCCTTGTTCAGATTTTGAGCCAATCTTCCTTGGAGAGATTTTAACATTTACGTAAGTAAGAATTTCAATTCAACGGTAATGTTTCTTTGAATAATCTCATTATCCTTGTTTTGGTTAGCATTTGTTTAATAACATGGTTAGAATTTTCTCTTAAATTGTAAAAGGAAATTATGTAGGTGTATGAATTTTGGGAAATGATCTTAGGCCATTTATGATTTTATTTTGAACTTTAGCCATTTTTTTTTGCAAAACTATACCCTTAGTAATCCATGATTGAGCCTAAAAGTATAACTTATTTTCTTAAACCCATGCATTCACCGTGTGATGTCCTAAAATCCAGTGGTCATTTCTCAACCCGTTGATCACCCATCAACTCGTTGAAGTACCCGTGTATGCCACATAACCCGACACCATTTCACCATACGACTATTCCAGGGTTCAATATACATCAATTTGCCATTAATATTACTCCATTTACATCTTTTGAACAAAAGGGCCCAAAGGATTGGCGAAGTTATATTAAATTGTTAAAAATTTTGGAAGAGCTACCGGTAGCTGAGCCATTTGCCAGCGAGCTACCCGTAGTTGCCCAATGCCAACGAGCTACTGGTACCTCAAGCTGCTACTGGTATCTGAGCCCGCTAGAATCATGCTACCAGTAGCTAATCAACGTGCTATCGGTATCAGGGCCTAGTTTTCCACCAATTCAATCATTTTTCAATTTCAACTCATCCAATCTCATACAACATTTACCCAAACTCATATAGCATCTAATTTTAAGCAAAATATAGTCCATATGAGTTCATTATATAACTCTCTATTCAATATTACAAGTCCAAAACCAATTACAGGATTGTTTTTAAAAAAAATGTAATTTAAAGCCGAATTCCGGCTTCTTCCCAACACGGACCCATGTGAGAGCCATCAACCAGCGCTTTTCCCATACCTAAAATGTTATTCTCATAAAGGGTAAGCCACGCTCAATAGGGTATCTCCTAAAGAGGCTACTCAACAACCTAGATGCACATGAAATGGTCACATTCAATTCAACAATCAAACAAGCATTCATCCAAGAACATACAACTTCAAGAAATGAATGTCACAATGTTATGCCATGTTATGAGGTGAGACTCACACATGCAATGCAAACCGAGTCCTCCACTGGCTCCCATAATACATGCAATGACATGCGTATGTATCTGGTCATTCCAGACCCCCGCTATTGATGTTACACATCCAATGACTATTTTATAAAATGAACCATGCGTCTTTCTTGGGTAGGTGATTTCTTGGACTAGCACAACGGTCCCCCACACCGACATGAATTTTGGTATTCCACCTCTGGTTCCAAGTACACCAATACACTTTTTTTGGATTTTCGTCGTCGAAAGTGTAAAAAATAGTAATCGAGTCTTACACTCGAGGGAGAGTCAAGCTTTTCTTGGTATACTGGACACAAGTTTTCCTTGCAACTCCTGTAACTCAGTCAGACCTAGGTCCAACCTTCTTGAGTCCACGCCTTAACCACCAAGAATGGTGTTTAATCCAAAAATATGCACACACACCCATACTCATATCAAATTTTCATGAATGCGATGCTTCCCATGCATATGCAAATGTAATGAACCATTGCATTTCATATCATTATGCAATCAAGTTTTTAATTGCAATTACAACACCATGTTCAACATGTCATGAGCACAACATGAAAAATTTCAAATCCTCAATATAACTTATATAATAAAGCATATAATTACCTTTTAACCTCATCACAAATCATGTTATATTGATTCATTCAAATAACATACTTAATCAATTATAGAAATTTTATCAAACATCTAAAAGGCACAAAATTATGTAAACACACAATCATTCCCAATTTATTGCATTCTCATGAAATCACCCAATCAGCAATTCTCAACAAACCTAATTCATGCAAAATTGGTTTTATTCATTCACATACGATTTCTCACACTCTAGTTACACTAGAAATACATTTAGACAAGAAATTTCATCTCAAATCATGCTACCTTTTTCATGCAACACCTTAGGTTCAAAATAAACCTAACTAAGAGAAGAACCCTACCTCTATAAGTGTAATACGAGTGGTAGAAACTACAAGAAGCCCAAATCAAGCTTCAACTTGATTTCAAAAAATTTCATCTTTGAGACTTTGGAGAAATCCACGTTTTTTGGTACGTAGACATAGCTGTCGTCGCGTTGATCAACTTTTGTTCTTGGCCCTACACGTTTCAATGAACAGTTGGCCCTAGATTTCAAGAAGAAGATGGAAGAACCCTTGAATTTTTATCTCTTCTTCCTCTCTCTTTGTATTCCAATATTTTCTGGTTAAATGGGGAGAAAAACTAATTTTTTTTTCTATCTATTTATACTCGGATACATGGCCTACAACGCACCATACGTCCCGTCTTTTCCTAATTCGGTTTTATCCCAAATTAATTTAAATCTCATTCTATGTTATAATCAACATATTTTATTTGACCTAAACTTAAATTTTTTTTTATATTTTTCAGATAAAACCCGATTGCACTTATTTTGGTTACATGATACCCAATCACATTGTAAAACATGAAAAATTTGACTGTCTCAAAATTCAATGAAAATTGACCAAATAACTAGATTTCACGAAATGAATCTAATGGTGATATCCGCTTCATCATTCGAGTTCTAAAAAAATTGATTTTTTAACTTGTATCGTAATGGCTAATTACCATTTTACCCTTTTTTCATAAAAGTTTAAATTTTCCTGGGTTTTACATTCTTCCCCCCTTAAAGAAATTTCATTCCCGAAATTCACACACACATGCACATACAACTACATGCATATTTAGTAGTCATATAAAACTTAATGACCATAAGAATGTACCTCCATCCATGAACAAGAAATGGATAACTAGCACCTATAATGTCCTCACGCTCCCGTGTCGCCTCCTCCACACCATGGTGTTGCCACAACATCTTTACCAGCCTCATGGTCTTGCCTTGCAAAACCTGCATAGGATCTGGCGTATACTTCCAGAGCATGAAGACATGAAATACCGCATGAACTCTTGATAAATTTGGTGGTAATGTCAACTTGTAAGCGAATGTGTCAACCTTCTTGAGTACCTCGAAGGGTCCGATATACCTCGGTGATAGCTTTTCCCATTTTCTGAACCTGATCGTTGTAAAACTTGGAAAATTTTGAATTTTTATGAAAAGGGACAAAACGATAATTAGCCAATATAGTATAAGTTAATAACTTGAATTTTCTAGAACTCAGATGGTGAAATGAACCTCACCATTGGATTCGTCTCATGAAATCTAGTTATCCAGTTAATTTTTGTTGAATTATAAGACAGTTAGATTTTTAAAATTTTATGAGGCGATCGAGTGTCTTTAAGGGGTATAATTGCGAAACGTGAAAAATAATTTAAAGATAGTTCAAATAAAAAATATATTCAACTTGAAATAGGACAAAATTTAATTGATTTGGGATGAAGTTGGGCTTGGGAAAGGCGGACGTGTGGTGCAACGAGGGCCAAGTATCTAAGGAGTATACATAGGGGAGAAAAATTAAAATTTTCTCCCCAATACCCAGCTAATTTCTGACAAAGAGAGAAGGGAGAGAGGAAAGAGAAAAACCAAAGTTCTTCAAGCTTCTTTATACAATCTAGGCTCAACCGTTTGTCAAAACGCTTCGGGCCAAGAATTAAAATTCATCTACTTGATGAGAGCTACATTTACATACCAAAATTTGGGGATTTTGATGAATTCTCAAAGATAAAATTTTTGGAAATCAAGGTTTGAAGTTTGATTCGGGTTTCCTGAAGTTCCTACTATGTGTATTATGCTTCAAGGGGTAGGTTTCTTCTCGTAGCTAGGTTTATTTTCAACCTAGGGTTTGGTATGAAATAAGTAGCATGAGTTGAGATGAAATCTCTTGTTTAAATGTATTTCTATTGTAACTAGAGTTTGAGAAATGGTATATAAATATCTAAAACAAATTTTTGCATGAATTGAGTTTTGGGTGAAATTGCTTGTTTTGGTAATTTCATGAAAATGTGTTGATTGGGAATGGTATGTGCTTACATTTATGCTTTGAAGGTGTTTGATAAAATGCCTATGTTAATTTAACATGTTGGTTTCTTTGAAAATATTATGACATGCTTGGTGAAAATTGTGGAATGTAATTATATGCACAAGGTATAATTGACATTATGAAAATGGTCTACTCTCATGATATGATGAATATGACATTGGAATTGCAATTGTATTGCATAAGCATAGGAAGCATCACATTCGTGGGAATGTGACATGGGTGTGGGTGCGTGCATGGTTTGATCAAACACCATTCTTGGTGGATGATGTGTTGGCTCGGGAAAGTTGGACCAAGGTTCGACTAAGTCGCATGAGTTGCATTAAAAATATGGTTGGGGTTAGCAAGAAGGGCTAGATTGTCTCTCGGGTGCAAGACCCAGTGATTTGGATACACACTCCGTTGGTATTGCTTTCATAAAGTATGTTGGCATATGTAGAGCCGTTGGCAGAAGTCCATAAATACCATGTTGTTGGGTGCCCATTGGTGGAAGTCCGTAAATGCCCACCCCAAGAAAGACCACGGATTTATAAATGGTTATTGGATATGCAATATCAATGGTAGAGGACTTGAAATGCTCAGATTCATACGCATCACATTGCATATGTTATGGGAGCCGGTGAAGGCTCGGGTTGCGTTGCATGTGTGAGTCTTACCTCATAACATGGCATGGTATTATGACATTCATTCTTGAAGTTGTATGTTCATGGATGAATGCTTGTTTGATTATTGAATTGCATATGAGCATTTCATATGCATCTAGGTTGAGGAGTAGCCTCTTTAAGAGATATCCTATTGATCGTGGCTCACCCTTTGTGAGGACAATATTTCAGGTGCGGGACAAGTGCCAGTGGATGGCTTTCACTTGGGCCCTCATTGATGAAGAAAGCCGAGTTGTGGCTTTAAATTAAGTTTTTGTAAAACAAATGTGTAATTTAGTTCTTGGACATGTAATATTGTATAAAGGATTGTAAAAAAAAACTCATATGAACTATGTTTTGTGTAAAATTGGATGTTATATGAGTTTGGGTGGATGTTGTATGAGATTGAACGAGTTAGAATTGAAAAAGGATTGAATTCCGGACAAACTGGGCTCTTCTACTGGTAGAAAATTTCCATAGAGCTCTTCTACCGGTAGAACATTGATTATCTACTAGTAGAAAGATTTAAGTGAGCTCTTCTACTGGTAGTACGTGATTATCTACCAGTAAAAGAATTTCAGAGAGCTCTTCTACAAGTAAAACGTTGATTTTCTAACTAGGTCTTCTTAAATTTTCAAAAATTTAAAATGATCTTGTTAAACCTTATGGCCTTGAGTCCTTTTTTTCAAAGGATGTAAATGGAGTAATATTAAGGACAAATTGACGTATACTGCACGTTAGAATGGTCAAGTGATTGAAATGTACACAGGTTATGTGTTTGGGAGTGCTCGATAAGAGAGAGACTTCACCCAAATTTTGTGTTGTTTATGAAGCCGGTGATGGGATGTTATGTAGTGGGGTCGGGTTATGCGGCATTCACGGTTACTTTCGCATGTTGATGGGTGATCAACAGGTTGACAAAGGACCCTCGATTTTAGGGACGTCTGATTAAACCTAATTAGTATATGAATTAGAATCATTAAATAAGTCAAATTGATAAGATAAAACAATTAAAATCTATCAATTAGGGTTCGTGTGTGAGCTAGGGTTTTATGTGTAATACGTTTCAAAATTTTAGGGTTTGATGTGGAATTGACGAAAAATACAAGGAATAATGTGTCAAAGCTCAAAGGGGCAAAGGATCAAAGTATAATTTAACCAAGGAATAGCCAGCAAGACAAGAAGATTAGCATCCAAAAATCACCAAGGCAACACCGTCTGGACAGTGGAGGGGCGTTCGGATGGTGCTCTATGGCGGCTCATGATGACCTCTCCACCTCATGCTTCCTGTAGCCTATATATATGCATGACCTCCTTGTTCTTGGGTTAGACAGCCAGAGAGGGGAGCTCCAGAGGGAAATCCAAAGAGAAAAAGAAAGAGAGAAAGAGAAAGTAATACCCAATCTGCTCAGTCATACTCTCCAGCCAAGACTCTGTATTTCTACATTTTTGTGTTATCTTTCTTTTCAGATAGTTGAATTGTCACCACTTTTTTGTCTTAACTGATAAAAAAGGTGGTTGTAATTTAGTTGTTCCTTGTGAAAGAAGTGTCCGAGTTTGTATTTTAATTATTGTTGCAATAATAATTACCTGCACTTCTTGCTTGTCTATAGTAACGGAGTGTGTGTAGTTACTTATACCCTTCAATGAAGGGTGAACATGTGTAACATACTGGTTAACTTCTGGAAATTCTGATGTTTTATTAAGCACTATATATATATATGTATCTATAACAAACTTCATGTATGATACACAGGTGTACGTAATTGGGAGTGACAGCCCGAAATTATGTCATCAGTGAATCATCAACCTGCTAGTAAAATATCTATGGTGTTCCACCGGTATGGCTTGACCTCCAAAGGAGCACTGAGGATGTTTTAACAGTTGCATGATATATAAAACTATCAGATTAATGACTTAAGTGATCCTCTTGAATGACTTGTCATTCTGGATTACTAAGGTCATGTAACTGGTATACACAATAATATTGCCAGTTACATATCTACGGTGTTCCAACGGTATGTCTTGACCTTCAAAGGAGCACTGAGGATGTTCTATTATAGTATAGTATTATCATCAGACTAACGATCTAAGTGATCCTCATGATCAGCTTGTCCTTCTGGATTACTAGGATTGTTTAACTGGTACATATATAACCTGTTAACCTAAAAAGTTGCTATGTTATGATCTATTAATACTACCAGCTAACCCAAGAAGTTGTTATGTTATGGTTTATTATGTACATACATATTATAATATTACCGACTGAGTAATTCAAATAATCCTCATGAATGGCTTGTCCTTCTTGGTTATTAGGGCTAGTCAATTGACACATATATACGACCAGCTGACCTAAGAAGTTTCTATGTTATGATCTATTAATACCACCAGCTAACCTAAGAAGTTGTTGTGTTATGGTTTATTATGCACATACTTACTATCATATGGCCAATTGAGTAATTCAAATAATCCTCATGAATGGCTTGTCCTTCTGGGTTTTAGGGTTAGTAAATTGACACACGTATACCACCAGCTAACCTAAGAAGTTGTTGTGTGATGGTTTATATACATCAAACTACCAGTTGACTTTCTAGTGACATGGAAGTTAATTGATGTAAGGTAGCATTTCTAGTATTTAACCAATATAAGGCATATGAGATCCCTAAACTAAAGGGTACTTTTTATATTATTGTCTTCTCACAATTTATCTGCAAACAATAGTTTAATTAGACTAGTTATCAATTTACGCTCACATCACAAGCTCTCCTATTTTAAACAACAACTGCACTATTTTTATTTTATTTCCTAATTATTAAAACTTTTTGTGGGATCGATCTTGGACTTAAACCGAGAAAACTATAATTCGATCACTTATATTTGGGTGTATAATATAAATTCGATCACTGAAAAAGTCGAATCAAGGTTTTGGTACCGTTGTCAAGGAGTTATGATAATTTGAAATCAAATAAAATTTGAAAGTTGTTTATTTTGTATTATACATATATTGTGTGTTTTCTTTGATAGTTTATGTATGTTCATTCGTCAGTAGGTTCTATAAATCTGTAATGCCCCAAAATCCCCCTTGGACGACATTACTATCTAAACTCATTCACGTCATGAAAGTAACTAATAAAGTTCATAATTAAAGAAAATTTCATTTCATCATCCATAATATTTACAACTTCATCCAAAAGAATATGTCAAACCATGGCCATTGCATCCAAAAGAATTTACCCAACTACAACATTTACATCCCAAAAATTAACTATTATCTTGCAGCAGAATAAGAAAAATATTAACATGAACATTATCTCAAAATAAACCTCCTGGTCTAGGACATAAAACGAACAGTTCTAGACATCCCCCTTTGGGTCCACATGCCCATCAAGTTGAGCTTCCCCAGCTACCTGCTCGTCAATTCTAAGCTCCTCCTCTAAACCAAAATCTTAAAAGAATGTTGTTTGTAGGGGGTTAGCACTAAGCTCTATAGGAAAATCCTCTCAAACTCGAACAAGGTTTCAAAAGCATATAAAATGGTCGGTCTCATTTTACAAATATTATATATAGCTTTTGAAGGAAAATAGAGACATTTCAATGGATCTCAAGTTTACACAATAGCAATAATTACATGAAAAAGTAAAACTAATTCCCAAAAATAACAATTTCCAACAAGTTACCATTTTCACGATAACCAATTTCACAATAAACCAATTCCACCATAAACTCCTTTCCACAATAAACCATAACCACCCATTTGCACAATAAACAATAGCCCACAATGTATCTCAGGTATGATGTATGACATCGTATGAATAAACATATCGAGAATATCTTGGCCCACACACACACACACTCAATCCTCGCAAGGATATCCAACTTTAGGAAGGGCATATACCAACGCATTGGCAGTGATGAATCCAACCCAGGAAGGGTATACTAACCCTTAGCCTTGATACTCATGAGCAAATTATAGTTTGGTCCTCGCAAGGCACCAACCCCACTACGAGTGGTAGGAAAACTTCAAACCCTCACAGAGTAAGAAACACATCTACCCACTCTACGATACCCGGTCAATAGCCACCTATGGTCATCCAAACATTCACAAGAGATACAATACAAACCCATTTCCTCAAATCACAAGCAAATCCCAAAAATCTCCAAATTTCACAAGTATTATTCCAATAGAACAATTTAAGAAAATATGTAAGAGATCATCAAAAATACCATTTTTATTGTTCAATACAAAGCACTAGAGTTTTAAAATCAAGAAGAAAGGAAAAATCAATTTCTCTTGAAAAATTAGGGGTTTAGGACAAGAAAAAGAGATTTCATGGCTATCTAACCATAGCTTTGTTTAAAATATGGTAATCTTTGCAAAAATATCAAGAGTCAAGGATATCATAACATATATCTAAGATTTTGAAACAAAACATACATAGATACAAACCCTAGCCTCAATGGACAAGAGTGGAAAGAAACCGCTAACTTTCTTCTTCCTTGGTGTTCTTGAAAAACTAGAAGTTTTGATCTTCTTCAATGTGCAAATTTCTCTTGATCTTGTGTTTTTCCCTGATTTCTTCCTCGCTAAGCCTTTCTAGGGTTATAAATGTTGAAATGGGGCTAATAAAGGTGTCCTTAAGTATTTATAGTGGAATAAATGGTCCCTGGTGCGCCATTTTGAGACCCAGATATCGTAACTCATGTTCGAACGTCATTTGACGTTTGAACGTCAATAGTGCAATTTCTTGCTTGACATTCGAACGTCACTTTGGTGTTTGAACGTTGGTTGCTCCCAATACTTCTGCATTTCCATCAGAGCTCTACAAACACCAAAGTACTGGGACATACTGTCGTTCGAATGTTTATTCATGTTCGAACATCCTCCCAGTTTTTGCTGAAACTTACATTGAAGTTTTGACACTATTTTGTAGCCCCAGAAGTCTACTATCTACTGTCAAAATGTCAGCTCAAACGGACATCAGGATAAAATTTATGGTCCAAATAGTAAGCAGTGTCCAAAATTATTTCTACCCAAATTTTATCTAAAATGTGTTTGAACTCCGGAATACTTCCTAACTTCCAATTCATACCCTATTATCTTGCCTAACATTTTTATTTGTGCTCTTACAATCCACATAGTTCATGCTTATATCATCACTTATATTAGCATTTCAAAAATAATTACGTTGCTATATAAAGATAAGAATGTGGGGGTTTACAATCCACCCCCTTAAAGAAATTTTTGTCCTCGAAACTTACCTTAAGTAGAGAATATATAAGGGTACTTCTCTCGCATCTCCAACTCCGGTTCCCAAGTAGCTTCCTTCACCCCATGATGTTACCATAAGACTTTCACCAGTTGGATGATTTTATTGCGAAGCACCTTCTCCTTGGTGTCGAGAATCTCCACTAGTTGTTCTTCATATGTTGCTCCATCTTGAATTTCTATATCCTCTAAATCCACGACATACATTTTCTCCGATTGACACTTTCTTAATATTGACACATGGAACACCTCATATACCCCTGACAACTGAGCTGGTAACTATAGTTGATACGCTACTTTGTCCACCACTTTGATCACTTCAATTGGTCCGAGGTACCTTGGAGCTAATTTTCCTTCTTGCCAAATCTAAACACTCCCTTTTTGGGTGACACCTTAAGGAACACATAGTCCCCCTCTTGGAATTCCAATGTTCTTCGTCTTCTATCTACATAGCTTTTCTGTCTACTTTGTGTCATGCCTAGTCTCACCTGGATGAATTGAATTTTCTCTGTAGTCTCCTGAACAATTTTTGGCCCAACCAAGCTACTTTCTCCAGCTCCCAACTAATAAATCGCGGACCTACATGGTCTTCCATACAATGCCTCATAAGGTGTCATGCCAATGCTAGATTGAAAACTGTTGCTATATGCAATTTCTGCTAACGACAAATGATCACTCCAACTTCCTTTGAAGTCCAACACACAAGCACGTAACATGTCCTCCAAAATATGTATCACCCTCTCGAATTAGCCATCCATTTGAGGATGAAAAGAGGTGCTAAAGTGTAACTCTGTCCCCATAGCTCGTTGTAGACTTTGCCAAAATTGCACCACAAACCGAGAATTACGATCTGACACGATAGAGAGTAGAACTCCATGTAATCTAACAATCTCATGGATATAAAGCTTGCTCAAGGTCTCTAAGGATTCAGTGGTCTTCATACTCAAGAAATGAGCGGACTTGGTAAGTCTATCTACAATGAACCATACGTCATTATGCCTTTGTGACGTCCATGAAAAACCAGACAAGAAATCCATGGTGATGTGATCCCACTTCCACTCTGGGATAAGTAAGGACTGTAGTAATCCTCTAGGTTTTTGATGCTCCACCTGCACTTGCTGACACACTGTGCACTTTGCAACGTACTTAGCCACATCTTGTTCAATCCCTTTTCATCAATATTGATGCTTCATGTCTCTATACATCTTGGTACTACCCGGATGTATTGAAAATTTTGAACGATGGCACTCACCTAACACTTCTTCCCTTACTTGGTCATTGTTTGATACACTTTGTCTTCCACAAAATTGTAACTTATCATTATGTACTGACCAGTTCTCAATCATCTCATTCCTCTCTAATCTACCCCGGATAGCTCCGAACTCAGTATCTAATCGTTGCAACTCCACAATCCTTTGTCTGAGAATTGGTTGAGCTACAAGATTAAATAAGCATGGTCGATCCTCCAGTCTATCCACTAATAGATCAAACTCCTCCAAAGCATCCATCATCTCCCACCTATGAACAACAAGAACATTGATTTCACCCCGAGACTTTCTTCTAAGTGCATCTGCTACTATATTAGCCTTCCCCGGATGGTAGTTGAGTGTAAAATCATAGTTTTCTAGATATTCAATCCACCTTCTTTTTCGAAGATTCAAGTCTTTCTGTGGGAAGATATACTTGAGGCTCTTATGATTTGAAAACACTTGAAACTTTTCTACATAAAGGTAACACCTCCACAACTTAAGAGCAAAAACCACAGCAGCAAGCCCTAAGTCGTGAGTGGGATAATTTTGCTCATTGATCTTTAGTTGTCTCGAGCCATAAGAACCTACCTTACCTCCCTACATTAGCACACATCCCAAGCCTCGTAACGAAGCATCTGTGTAAATATCATCCACTGCTTGGAATAATAAGGACCAAAGCTGTTGTCAACCTTTTCTTTAAGGTGCGAAAGGTGCGAAAGGCTAGCTCACACTCTTGAGTCCACAAGAATCTTTCCCCCTTCTTCATAAGGTGAGTCATTGGCATCGTTAATTTTGAGAACCCTTCCACAAACCTCTGGTAGTAGCCTGCTAATCCCAGGAAACTACGTACTTTGGTCACATTCCTCGGTGGTTCCCATTTCATCACGGCTTCAACCTTTGCAGGGTCAACAGTTACACCCTATTCTAACACAACATGGCCAAGAAATTTCACTTCCTTCATCTAGAACTCACATTTAATCATCTTAGCATATAACTTAGGCTCTCTCAAGGTCTGAAGCACCACCGAAAGATGGTGTTCATGTTTCCCTTGTGTCCCTGATCAAGATACGGCCGGAATACCCTGTGTATCAAATTCATGAAGGCTGTTGGAGCATTAGTCAATTCAAATGGCATTACCGTATATTCAAAATGACCATATCGGGTATGAAAAGCTATCTTAGGAATATCCTCCTCCTTGATCTACAGTTGATGGTACCCTGTGTGAAGATCAATCTAGGAGTAATATTTAAAACCCCTCAGTTGATCGAATAAATCATCAATTCGTGGCAATGGGTATTTATTCCTCACTATCACTCGATTCAACCTTCGGTAGTCCGTGCATAACCAAAGTGTTTCATCATGCTTCTTCACAAAGACGACGGGGGCTCCCAAGGTGAAGTGCTTAAGTGGATAAACCTAATAGCCAATAGTTGATCCAACTACTTTCTTAGCTCCTTCAACTCCAAAGGTGCCATTCCATAGGGAGCAATGGATATGGGTTTGGTTCCCAGATATAGATTGATCGTAAACTCAATCTCTCTCTATGGGGGTAACCTAGGTAGTTCATCTAGTAAGACATCTGAAAACTCCGACACTATCAATACCACGTCTGGTTGTAATTTATCACGATCATCACCCATTAAGCTGGCCAAGAAACTGAAATAGCTCTCTGCCTTAGCTTTCAAGAATCTATCACCCGTAGTAGGAAATGGGTGGAAAGAATTTTGATCATTAATGAAACTGAAAACTACCCCATCCGGTAATCGAAATAAAATCCGCTTACGAAGATAACCCATTATTGCATGGAAAGTGGAGAACAGATTCATCCCAAATATTATGTCATAACCTTTCATGTCAAACGCAACCAAGTCTATAATTAATTCTTGCTTCCCAATACGAAGCACAAAAAATCTACACACCCCCCTAGTATGCAACCGTTCTCCCGTAGGCATGTCAATACTCAAAGCATGTTCTAGATCCTCAAATTCTAATCCCAATTTAAGAGTATATGTAGTGTGTATGAATGAATGAGTCGCACCAGGATCAAATAAAATTTGGGCCCATGAATTATAAAGAAGAATGATACCTTCCACAACTGCACTGGAAACGTCTTCCTCCGGTTGGGTCAAAGCAAACACTCTTCCCTTATTGGTACTGCCTAGGGCTAGAAATCCTAACGGTCTTTGTTGTAGTGGTTTCTGTAGTGGTGGCTTGTTTGCATTTGCTTGTCCTGTTACTTGATTGGTCTTTGTTGAAAATGATGAGCAGTTATTTTTGAAGTGCCCGAAACCTCTACACGTGAAGCATTGACGCGGGTTAGTGCTTGCTCTATTCTGAGTAACCCCATCTCCTCGAACTATCTGAAGTCTTTGTCCAACAACATGGTATGGGTGACGGTATGGTGCCACCCTTTGTAATCCACTACTGCTAGCACCTGTCCGAATCAGACCTCCCCTTGCGAAGTTCTGTCGTCGATGATAGTCCTCTGTGCCTCTCTCCACCAGTACAGCTTTGTCAACAAGATCCCCATAGTCTCGGATCTAGTGACCCACAAGCTTCTCCCTAATTGTAGGCCTCAAGCCCTGCTCAAAGCGTTTGGCTTTTCTGGCCTCGGTAGATATGAACTTTGTGGCATAATAGGATAGCTCATCAAAATTTCTCTCATAATCCGCCACTGTCATGCTACCCTATCGCAGAGCTAGAAAATCTGCACTCATCTTGTCCCTGACTGATTCAGGAAAATACTTGTCTTGGAAGATCTGATCAAACTCCTCCCAAGTATGAGCATCCGTGTTCCTCCTTCTCTTCACCGAGTCCCACCAATGGTCTGCCTCCCCCGCTAGCAGATATGTAGCTAGGCCGACCCATAAATCCTCGGCTACACCCATGCCATCACACATTTTTTTCACCCGACGAATCCATTTATCCACATTCAAGGGGTGAGAGCTTCCTTGGAAAGTAGCTGGGTGTTGCTGCAAAAATTCTCAAAGAACTATCATCCTTCGATTTTGGTCCCCGTTGCTCGGTACATGAGCTAATGGATGAACCCCCCCTCCCCCATTGTGGTTGTTGTTTCCATTTTGGTGTTCTACCAAAGTGTTTAGCTCCCTTAGGCATTGGTATATGCCATTCATGGCATCTGGAGGAGGAGGTGGTGGTGGTGGTGAGTTTGCTTGGCCACCACGTCCTTGTCCACGTCCACATCTACCATCCATCCTGCACATCAATTCACAATTTAGTTTTCTTGATGTACAAGACATCCTAACTATCACTTTAGTCTAAAACATAAGGCTTGTATAAGATTTGAATCAACAATTTCTTTCAACCTAGCCCTACTTCTCTAGTGGTAATCCACAACCTACAGCTCTCATGAAAGACCTAATTCCTAGGCCTTGATACCAAAACGATAACGTCCCAAAATTCCCCTTGGACGACATTATTATCTAAAACCATTCATATCACGAGAGCAACTAATAAAGTTCATAGTTAAAAAAAATTCCTTTTCATCATCCATAATATTTACAACTTCATCCAAAAGAATTTGCCAAGCCATGGCGATTGCATCTAAAAGGATATACCTAATTACGACAATTACAGCCCAAAAATTAACTATTATCTTGCAACAGAATAAGAAAAATATTAACATGAACATTATCTCCAAACAAACCTCCTAGTCTAGGACATAAAAAGAACAGTTTTAGACATACCCCTACGGGTCCACAAGCCCATCAAGTTGAGCTTCCCAAGCTACCTGCTCATCAACTATGAGCTCCTCCTTCAAACCAAAATTGAAAAGAATGTTGTTTGTAAGGGGTGAGCACTAAAACTCGAATAAGATTTCAAAAGCATATAATATAACATAACACTCTTCTTAAGTACTATAATAGGACATAACAATTTTCTTAAGGACAAAGATCTAGGTAGTCCTATAGTTTCATGCATCATTGGGAATTTTTTAATTGAAGAAGCACTGCTAGATCTTGGAGCCAGTTGTAATTTAATGCTATATTCAGTGTATACACAATTAGGATTAAGTGAGCTGAAACCTACTAATGTTATAGTATAATTAATAGATTGATCGGTCAAAACTCCAAGAGGGATTACGGAAGATGTTATTATCCATGTTGATCAATTTTATTTCCCTGCAGATTTTATTGTTATAGATACACAACCAATTTTTCATGCATCTACATATATACCAATTATTTTGGGGTCGACCATTTCTAGCTACATCAAATGCATTGATAAATTGTAGGAATGGAATCGTGAAAATTTCATTTGGAAACATGACATTAGAATTAAATATTTTTAGCAGTGCAAAAAAACCAAGAGAAGAAGATGAAGTGCATGAAATAAATTGTGTTGAGCCATTAACTTAAAGGTTTTTTGAAAAAAAAATTCTGGAAAAAGAATTATATACATTAGAATTTCTATCCAATGATGAATCTGAAAATATAGAGAATTCAAAATATGAAAATTTGTTGTCTAACTCTATGTAGTCCAATGTTAAAGTTATTAAGCCAAATTTAAAACCGCTTCCAACTAATCTGAAACATGTTTTCTTAGAAAATAAAATAAAATTTATCTCATGATCATATCATCAAATTTATTTGAAAGTCAAGAAAAATAATTAACAAAAATATTGAAAAATCATCAAAGTGTTCTAGGATCGACAATAACAGATATAAAAGGAATAAGCCCACTTCTATGTACTCGTTGCATATATTTAGAAGAAAATGTTAAACCATCCTGTCAAATGCAAAGAAGACTAAATCCACATTTAAAAGAAGTAGTCCGAGCTGAAGTACTTAAACTATTAGATGCAAATATTATTTATCCTATATCTGAAAGTAAATGGGTTAGTCCTATACAAGTAGTCTCTAAGAAGTTTGGTGTCACTGTAATACAAAATAAAGAAAATGAATTAGCAAACGCGTACAGTCACAGGTTAGCATGTGTGTATTGACTATCGAAAGCTAAATTTGTGACCCCCTTAAAATCGGGGGTCCTTTTGTTAACCGTTGACCACCCGTCAACCTGAGGAAATACCCGTGATTATTGCAAAACCCGACATCATGTCTATCACATCCCTTAACCGGGATTATAACCCATATGTTTAACTCGTCTACGTTTTACCATTTGGCTCAAGCAAGGTCCAATATACTACAATTTAAACACATTTGATGTCCATTTATATCCTAGGAGTGAGGGAACACATAGCCCAAAAGCCTGGCCAAACATTCTTAAAATTTCAAATATTTGGAAAACCTTCCGGAAGGTTTCGCCCAACCTTCCGAAAGGTTTTGCCTACTGGATAACAATTTACATCAACCTTCCGGAAGGTTTTGCCTGCTGGATAAAAATTTACATTAACCTTCCGGAAGGTTGTTATCAACCTTCCGGAAGGTTTTGCCTATTTTTCTGCAAATCCTTTCTTCTTCATTTCCAACTGATTCCAAACCACCATAATTCCTTCTAAAACATGTTTAACAATGTTATCCACAAAAATCTAATATATATACAAGTCCTATTACAACAAATCCATACGTTTACACTTCAGAATGGAATTTTAACAGAAGTTTTACAAAACTCAATTTCAAAAGCCACAAGTCGGCTCTTCTTCACCTACGAGGCCTCGAATGAGTGTCATCCATCGGATTTTAGCCCGCACCTCAAATGTGTTCTCCTATAGGGTGAGCTACATGGAGGAGAGTATTTTCTATAGAGGCTACTCCCTAACCTAAGTGCATATGCAATGTTCACATGCAACATTTTCCAACAACAATCATTCCACCCAAGATTTAAGCAAATCAAAGTTGGAATCTATTATGCCATGCCATAAAATGAAATGATACTCATTCATGCAATTTACCCGAGCCCTTCCTGGCTCCACAACACATGCAATGCCAATGTGTATAAAATCGAGCTTTTCTAGCTCCGACCATTTACCTTCACCATGCTATGCAGTGACTATCAAAATCGAGCTTTCCAAACCCCCATCATTTGTGTTACACACCCAATGACTATTTAAAATCTCTGGGTCTTTCTTGGGGTCGGTATTTATGGACTTACACCAACGGTCACCCAACCGACACGGAATTCATGGACTTCCAGCAACGGTTTTGCATACATCGACACACTTTATGGACTCTTATACTAAAAGAAGTGTGTATCCAAACACCGGGTCTCTCACTTGAGGATAGTCTAGCCCTTCTTGCTACCCTGACCCAATTCTTTTTCATGCAACCGTGCGACTCAACCGGAGGTTCAATCCAACTTTCCCGAACTCACTCGTCAACCACTAAGTATGTTGTTTGACCAACCCATGCACTCACTCATGCCCACGCCCTTGTCTCATGCCCAAGGATGTGATGCTCCCATGCAAATGCAATGTAATGCACCATTGCTATCTCAATGTTATGCCCACATGTAATGAATGCTATATGAGTAAATTTAACCACATGTATACATATATCATGCAATTTATCACCAATTTCATCACAATGTCAATATATCAATGAGTATACGTCAACATTTCATTTCCAACAATAATTCACAAGCATGTTATTTCCTCATATATATCCAAATAACACACTTTATTCACGAAGGCATAATTAAAACACATAGCGTACCCACATAATATCAAGTTCCATGGAATTACACAAGTAATTACCACATACCAATTCCAAGCTAGGAGTTTAATTTAAATTAGGTCAATTTCTGATACCCAATTCACCAAATCAATCAATTCCATCAACTCCACACCATAGGCAGGTGATATATATCTCTATCAACCTACCCATTACATAAAACACCCTAGGTTGTAAAATAAACCCGAGTAGGAAGGAATCTTACCTCTTGAAGCATAAGGAACAACCGTAGGAAGTCCCAAGAACCTGCTCATAGCCCAAATCCCAAGCTTCAGAAGATCTCATTTTTCAATCTTCGATAAAAATCCTTGTTTTTGGTACGTAGGTGTAGCCCTTAACGAGGAGAGCAACTTTTCCTCTGACCCGAGTGAATTCGAGCACCGTGGAGTCGTAGATTGTAGAGAGAAGATGAAGAAATTTATCTATTTCCCTCTCTTATTTATCAGCTAACGGCTGGACAAGGGAATGGGAGAAAAATCTGATTTTTCCCCTATTTATACTTCTTAATACTTGGCCCACAATCCCGCACACGGCCCTATTTGTTTTGGCCCGTTTTCGTCTCGAAACGATTAAACTTCGTCCCGATTTAAGTTTAAAATATTTTTATTTTAACTTACCTTAAATAATTTTCCAATTTTTGTAATTTTATCAAACATCTTATTTTTGGGTCATTCGAGACTCGACCGCCTCGTAAAATATGAAAAATTTGACTGTCTCGGAATTCGATGAAATTTGACAGGGTAACTAGATTTTGCAAGGTGAATCCAATGGTGAGGTTCGTTTCATCATCCAAGATCTAGAAACTTTTAGGTTTTCAACCCGTACTTTAGCACCAAATTACCATTTTGCCCTTTTGTAAAAAGTTTAAAATTACCGGATTTTACATTCTTCCCCCCTTAAAAGAATTTTGTCCGCGAAATTCACACACACACATACACACTTAACCGCATGCATATGCAACAATGACATTATGCTTAAAATTATAAAACTTGTACCTCCATTCTCGAATAGGAACGGATAGTTGGTACGTATAGTATCCTCATGCTCTCATGTCGCCTCCTCCACTCCTCGGTGCTGCCATAGTACCTTCACTAACCTCACGGTCTTGCCTCGCAAAACCTGCTCCCAGCTATCCATGATACGCACTGGTCCGTCCTTGAAGGTCTCATCCGCATCCACAGTCATCTTACCTAAATCCACCACATGTGTCGGATCTGGAGTATACTTTTGGAGCATAGACACATGGAACACCGCGTGAATACCCAATAGATTTGGCGATAACTCTAACCCGTAAGCCACTATACCCACCCTTTCGAGTACCTCGAAGGGCCCGATAAACCTCGACGACAGCTTTCCTCATTTTCCAAACCTAACCATTTCTCTCTTAGGCATCACCTTCAAGACGACATGTTCTCCTACCTCAAACTCCAGAGGTCACCGCCGTCTGTCGACATAGCTCTTCTGCCGGCTCTAAGCCATAAAAAAATGGTTCTGAATCAAGTCCACCTTCTCTGAGGTGTCTCTAATCAAATTTGAACCCGTAGAGGGTTTCTCTCCCACCTCCGTCCAACAAATTGGAGAACGACAAGGCCTTCCATAAAGTGCCTCGAAGGGTGCCATCTGTATACTCGCCTGATAACTCTTATTGTAGGCAAATTCCACTAAGGATAAGTGATCTTCCCAGCTACCCTTGAAATCTAGGACACATGCTCGCAGCATGTCTTCTAATATCTGGATGGTCTTTACCTACTGACCGTCTGTCTGGGGATGAAATGTTGTACACATCGTCAACTAAGTCTCTATAGCCTGTTGGAAGCTCTCCCAAAAGTGGGCAATGAACCTGGGATCCTGATCCGATACTATAGATACGGGCACCCCATGCAACTTGATAATCTCGCGTATGTACAATCTGTAGAATTCCTCCAGTCGTAAGGTCATCTGGACAGCCAAAAAGTGCACCGACTTTGTAAATCGGTCCACTATCACCCACACCGCGTCATGTCCCCTTGATGTCCGCAGCAAGTGGGTCACAAAATCCATGGCGATTTGCTCCCACTTCCACTTAGCTACCTCCAAAGGCTGGAGCAACCCCACTGGTCTCTGGTGCTCATCCTTAACCTATTGACAAGTGAGGCATCTACTGACAAAGTCATAAACCTGCCTCTTCATCCCACTCCAATAATACTGGTGACAAAGATTATGGTACATCTTCGTGCCACCTGGATGCACTGCAAATCGGGAGCAGTGAAACTCCATAAGGATCTTCTTTCTCAGATTCGCTAACTGGGGATCTACAACCCTTCCCTTGTATCGAAGGCCGTCATCTGAGTGAACAGCCCAACCCTAGTCACCGGTACCCACCTGCACTCGGTCCCTGATGGATAATAACTCGGGGTCCTACCTCTAGGACTCAATCACCCCTGCTCAGTAGGGTAGGCGTAGCCACCAAGCTCCCTAAAATGCCCTGAGCCTGATCCCTATAGTGTAGCCCAAACTGTCCCACTTTCTTAAGCATCTCCCACTCCTAGGAAGCCACACTAGCCAAGACTCCCCTTGAATTTTTGGCTGAGTGTGTCAGCCACCACGTTTGCTTTACCGGGATGGTAGTGCAAAGTGAAGTCATAATCTTCTAAGTACTCCATCCACCGGCATTGCCTCATGTTGAGGTCCCACTGTGTAAAAATATACTTTAGATTTTTGTGGTCCGAAAATACCTCAAAATATTCCCCGTATAAGTAGTGGCACCAAGTCTTCAAGGCAAAGACAATGCCCGCCAACTCCATGTCATGCATGGGATAATTCCTCTCATGATTATTTAGTTGTCGAGAACCATAAGCCACCACCCTCCTGGACTGCATCAAAACACAACCGAGTCCGTCCTTGGAGGCATCACAGTACACGGTGTACATCTGTCCTCTCTCTGGAACAATCAAAATAGGAGTTGAAGTAAGCCTCCTCTTTAACTCCTGGAATGCCTTCTCGCACGAATCATCCTACTGAAACTTAACCTCTTTCTGAGTCAGCCTGGTCATAGGTGCAGCTAATCAGGAGAAATCCTCAATGAACCTCCTATAATATCTTACCAACCCCAAGAAATTACGTATCTCAAATATTGACTTTGGCCTCTCCCAACTCATAATCACCTCAACTTTCTCCGGGTCAATTGACACACCCGAAACTGACACCATGTGTCCTAAGAATTTTTCCTCTATAAGCCAAAATTCACATTTACTGAACTTGGCATTCAACTAATGGTCCCTCAAGGTCAGGAGAACAATCCTCAAATGACCCTCATGCTCCTCCTCAGACTTGGAGTAGATCAAGATGTCATCAACAGACACCACAACAAACTGATCTAAATAAGGTTGGAACACCCTATGCATGAGATCCATGAATGCTGCCGAGGCGTTCGTCAATCCAAATGGCATTACTGTGAACTCAAAATTCCCGTACTGTGTTCTAAAAGTCATCTTAGGGATATCTGCCTCCCTGATTCTCAACTGATGGTAGCCTGTGTGGAGATCTATCTTGGAGTAGACCCGTGCTCCCCCAACTAATCAAATAGATCATCAATCCTCGGCAAAGGATACCTATTCTTGATGGTGACTCGATTGAACTGCCGATAATCTATACACAATCGAAGGGTCTTATCCTTCTTCTTGACAAACAACACCAGAGCACCCCAAAGTGAAGTGCTCGGTCTAATAATCCCCTTGTCCAACAACTCCTGTAACTGGACCTTGAGTTCTTGCAACTCAGCTGGCGCCATTCTATGCGGAGTCATAGAAATAGGAGATGTACCTGAATGTAACTCAATGCTGAAATCTACATCCCTATGGGGAGGTAATCCCAATAATTCGTCCAAAAAGACATCCTCATATTTGCACACAACCCGAGGTAGATCCAAATCCTATCTCACCTCATTCTCCAAGGTAAGGCTCGCAAGCCAACCCATCAACTGTCCGTGCCATCGAGAATCATACATTGGTTGGGGTAAAGCGTCGTGCTTTTTCCCTTGAAACTTAAAACAAACACCGTCCAGTGTGTAGACGGTTACCCACTTCTGATCATAATCTATGACGACCCAATGTGTCGCCAACCAATCCATTCCAAGGATCACATCAAACTCTGACATGTCCATGATCGTAAGATCCATAGTGAGTAAGACCCCCGATATTTCTAACTCATAATCCTGACATATCTGATTAACACACAACCTAGCTCCTAGGGGTGAATTCACATACAATGGCTCTTCCAAGGTATCAACCTCTAAGCCCAAATTTTTTACACAAGATGTAACAATAAATGACTACGATGCACCAAAATCAAACAATACCCTAGCCCATAAGCGAGATAGTAGAAATGTACCCTGTATAATTGATTGATCCGCCGACTCAATCTATGGCACCTTGGCATAAACACACCCCTGGGTTCCCGAAGTACCGGCTTGTGAGCCCTGTACTTGACCTCGACCCATGCCCTAGCCTATCTGTCCTACTTGCAGAGTCCCTGCTCATGGAGTGGCAGGGGTTTGAGTAGCACCTTGGAACTGATACTGGCTTCCCTGGCCCATGGTGGGGTAGGGAGGAATAAAATATGTCTGTGTATGCCCCACTGATGATTGGGACTAAGATGATGTCCCATGACTCTGAGATCCCTGCCTCTGAGGACAATCCTTCTTCATGTGACCTGGCCGGTGGCAATGATAGCAAGTCCTCTAACCTGCATGATATGTTGTCCTGAAGTTTCCCCCGCCTTGGGAGGAGAGACCTTGGCCTTAGCCTTGATAGTCACGGCCCTGTCCCTGAAACCTTTGTGGGGTAAAAGTCCTCTGCCTTTTCCCCAAACTAGAAGAAGAGGATTGACCCTCCTTCTTTCTATCCTTTGTGCTAGCCTCCTGAATGTTCCTGGCATCATCCAACTCTCATTCAATGCCCATCGCTGTCTCAACCATTAAATCCAAATCTTGTAGGTGGAGGCCCACAATCTTTCCTCGGATGGATAATTTCAGATCATCGTCAAACTTCCTCACCTTGGCCATATCTGCGGCCATGTAGTCGTCGGTGAAACTGGCGAACTCTATGAACTTAGCCATATACTTCATCACCGTCATTGTTCCTTATCTCAAGTCTAAGAATTTCTAGGCCTTTGCATGTCAAACGGCTGTTGGGAAGTACTTACCCATAAAGAGCTCCCGGAACTCTTCCCATGTCATAGTTTCTAAGTTCTTGGTGGCGATCATCCAATCCCACCACAATTGGGGCTTCTCCTCCTTCTAGCTGGAATGCAACTAGTCTTATCTTAGTGGCATCCGAGGTGATTTCCATTGCCCCTAAGACTTTGTTGACTTGATGGAACCAATGGTCGGCCACCATCAGATCTGTCCCTCCCTTAAAAATTGGAGGCTTGTGTGCCTAAAACTGTTGGAGGTTGGTTGAGCCTCCTTGATTTGCATTAGCGCTAGCTTCTCCGACAGTAGCGTCATTATGCCCATAGTCTTGTTAAATGCTTGTTGGTCGAAAGGCAGTGGTGCTTGATTGTTGTTCCGCCCACCGTCTTGACGTTCTCTTCCTCTACTAGCCATCTACACACATGTAGAATAACAATGGACCAACAACTTAGTATCCCAAAGTTAGGGATCAAGTTTACACCTTAAACTATCCTGTTCCCTTGTTTTCCAACTCTTAAGGATATGTTTTCTAACCCTAGTGTCACTTTTCCATATACATTTTACTATGTATATCATTCCCATATCACATATCACATAACATGTAGCATGTAGCATTTAAGCACATAATTATGAATGCACAATAAATGCAATGGTCTAGACCCAATACCCATCAAGCCCTAGGTAATTTATATACCTATGCTCTGATATCAAGCTGTGACTCCCCTAAAACTGAGGGTCCTTTTGTCAACCATTGACCACCCGTCAACTGGCAGAAATACCCGTGATTGTCACAGAATTCGACATCACGTCTATTACATCCCTTAATCGGTATTATAACCCATATATTTAGCTCGTGTAAGTTTTAACATTTGGCCTGAGCAAGGTCCAATATACTACAATTTATACTCATTTGATGTCCATTTATATCCTAGGATTAAGGGAACACATAGCCCAAAAGTTTGGCTAAGCATTCTTAAATTTTAGATTTTTGGAAAACCTTTCGGAAGGTTTTGCCCGACTGTCCGAAAGGTTTTACTTACTCGAAAGTTCTTCTGGAAGGTTTTTATCAACCTTCCGGAAGGTTTTCTTCGACCTTCCGGAAGGTTTTGCCTGCTGGATAAAAATTTACATTAACATTCCGGAAGGTTTTGCCTGTTTTTCTGCAAATCCTTTCTTCTTCATTTCCAACCGATTCCAAGCCACAACAATTCCTTCTAAAACATGTTTAACAATGTTTTCCACAAAAATCTAATATATATACAAGTCCTATTACAACAAATCCATACGTTTACACTTCAGAATGGAATTTTAACAAAAGTTTTACAAAACTCGATTTCAAAAGCCACAAGCCTGCTCTTCTTTACCCTTGAGTGTCATCATCCAGAATGTACCCCACACCTAAAATGTGTTCCTATATAGGGTGAGCTACGTCGAGTAGAGTATTTTCTATAGAGGCTACTCCCTGACCTAAGTGCATATGCAATGTTCACATCCAACATTTTCCAACAACAATCATTCCACCCAAGATTTAAGCAAATCAAAGTTAGAATCTAACATGCCATGCCATAAAATAGAATGATACCCATTCATGCAATTTACTCGAGCCCTTCCCGGCTCCACAACACATGCAATGTCAATGTGTATAAAATTGAGCTTTTCTAGCTCCGACCATTTACCTTCACTATGCTATGCAGTGAGTATCAAACCAGGCTTTCCAAGCCCCCGCCATTTGTGTTACACACCCAATGACTATTTAAAATCTCCGAGTCTTTCTTGGGGTGGGTATTTATGGACTTACACCAACGGTCAGCCAATCGACACGAAATTCATGGACTTTCCACCAACGATTCTGCGTACACCAACACACTTTATGGGCTCTTATACTAAAGGAAGTGTGTATTCGAACACCGGGTCTCTCAATCGAGGGATAGTCTAGCCCTTCTTGCTATCCCGACCCAATTATTTTTCATGCAACCGTGCAACTCAGCCGGATGTTCAATCCAACTTTCCTAAGCCTACTCGTCAACCACTAAGTATGGTGTTTGACCAACCCATGCGCTCATTCATGCCCACACCCTTGTCTCATGCCCAAGGATGTGATGCTCCTATGTAAATGCAATGTAATGCACCATTACTATCTCAATGTCATGCCCACGTGTAATGAATGCCATATGAGCAACTTTAACCACATGTATACATATATCATGCAATTTATCACCAATTTCATCACAATGTCAATATATCAATGAGCATACGTCAACATTTTATTTCCAACAATAATTCACAAGCATGTTATTTCCTCATATATATCCAAATAACACACTTTATTCATGAAGGCATAATTAAAACACATAGCATGCCCACGTAATATCAAGTTCCATGGAATTACACAAGTAATTACCACATACCAATTCCAAGGTAGGAATTTAATTTAAATTAGGTCAATTTCCCATACACAGTTCACCAAATCAATCAATTCCATCAACTCCACATCCATAGGCAAGTGATATATCTCTCCATCAACCTACCCATTACATAAAACACCCTAGGTTGTAAAATAAACCAGAGTAGGAAGGAACCCTACCTCTTGAAGCGTAAGGAACAACCGTAGGAAGTCCCAAGAACCTACTTCTAGCCCAAATCTCAAGCTTTTGAAGATCTTATTTTTCAACCTTTGTTGAAAATCCTCATTTTTGGTACGTAGGCATAGCCCTTGACGATGAGAGCAACTTTTTCTCTTGGCCCGAGTGGATTTGAGCCCCGTGGAGTCGTAGATCGTAGAGAGAAGGTGGAAAACTTTCTCTATTTCCCTCTCTTCTTTATCGGCTACCGGCTGGACAAGAGAATGGGGAAAAAAATCTGATTTTCCCCTATTTATACTTCTTAATACTTGGCCCACAATTCGCCAGACGACCCTTATTTTTTCGGTCCGTTTTCGCCCCGAAACGATTAAATTTTGTCTCGTTTTAGTTCAAAATATTTTTATTTTAACTTACCTTGAATAATTTTCCAAATTTTAAAATTTTATCAAAAATCTCATTTTTGGGTCATCCGAGACTAAACTGCCTCGTAAAATGTAAAAAATCCGACTGTCTCAAAATTTGATGAAATTTGACAAGGTAACTAGATTTCGCGAGACGAATCCAATGGTGAGGTCCATTTCATCATAAGAGATCTAAAGAATTGCAAGTTTTCAACCCGTATTGTAGTGACAAATTACTGTTTTGCCTTTTTTTGTAAAAAGTTTAAATTTACCGGGTTTTACAAAATTCCCTCACTAGAAAAGATCACTTTCCGTTGCCTTTTCCAGATCAAGTACTGGAGAGGAAAGCTGGTGATGCATATTATTATTTTTTAGATGGATATTCTGGTTATAATTAGATTGAAATTGCAATAGATGATCAAGAAAAAACTACATTTACATGTCCGTTTGGTACTTTTGCATATAAAAGGATGCCTTTTGAATTATGTAATGCTCCAGCTACATTTCAGCATTGTATGCTAAGTATATTCAATGATATGGTAGAATGACATCTAGAAGTTTTATGGATGACTTTTTAGTGTATGGTGATTCATTTCATTTATATTTAGAAAATCTTGAAAAAGTACTCATTCGATATGAAGAAACAAACCTTGTCTTAAATTGGAAAAAGTTTATTTTATGGTTACACAAGGTATTGTTTTAGGTCATGTAGTGTCTAAAAAAGGGATCGAAGTTAATAAATCTAAAATTGATTTAATAGCTAATCTTCCGTCACCGAAAACTGTAAAAGATGTTCATTTTTTTCTCGGTCATGCAGGATTTTATAGAAGGTTTATAAAAAAATTTAGTTCAATATCTAGACCTATATGTAATCCTTTATGTCATGATGTATTATTTGAATGGAATGACATATGTCAATTCGTGTTTGATAAATTAAAAAAATATGTTGATTTCTGCACCTATTATGCAACCTCTTGACTGGTCTTTGCATTTTGAATTAATGTGTGATGCAAGTGATTATGCAGTAAGAGATGTATTAGGTCAAAGGAAAGATAAAAAATCTTACGTTATTTACTATGCAAATAAAACCTTAAATGATGCGCAAATAACCTATTCAACTACTGAAAAAGAACTACTTATTGTGGTGTTTGCATTAGACAAATTTTGTTCATATCTGGTTGGATCGTCAATTGTTGTATTTACAGATCATGCAGCTTTAAAATATTTATTTACTAATAAAGATGCAAAGCCACGTCTCTTATGATGGATATTATTACTTCAAGAATTTGATCTTATTATTAAGGAAAAGAAAGGAATTGAAAATGTGGTACTTGATCACTTGTCAAGGCTAAATTATGATATAAAGGAAGAACAACTCCGATTAGAGAAACTATTCCAGATGAACTACTATTTGCAATAACAGCAGTATCGTGGTATGTAGATATAGCCAATTATTTAGCCACTAATACTATCCCCTCTTATTAAACCTGTTCTGATAGAAACAAATTTCTAAGTGAGGTATGTAACTTTTTCTAGGAGGATCCTTATTTATTCAATTATTTTAAAGATCAAATAATAAGGCGTTGTGTACCTAATCACGAAATAGGTCAGGTAATTCAATTTTCTCACTCTAAAGCTTGCGGAGGTCATTTTGCTTCAAAGAAAACTGCTGCTAAAATTCTGCAGTGTTCATATCTTTTATTTAAATTATGATAGATGTCAAAGATTGGGAGACATTTCAAAAAGGAATATGATGCCTTTAAACCCTATTTTAATTGTTGAAATTTTTCATTGTTGTCACATCAATTTTATGAGTCTATTTTTCCCATCTTTTGGATATCTGCATATTATCCATTTCCCCCATCTTTTTTATGTCCCCTTATCGATTAGTTTATGAAAAACCATGTCACTTGCCTATAGAATTAGAACATCAAGCAGATTGGGCAATCAAAATAATGAATTTTGATATGGACAAAGTTGGAGTAGCTCACAAACTTCTAATTAACGAATTGGAAGAATTAAGAAATGAAGCTTATGAAAACGCAAAGATTGCGAAGTCAAGAACCACAAAATTTCATGATAAAAATATCATGCAGAAATCTTTTGAACCATCTCAAAAAGTTCTTTTATATAGTGAAAAAATTTGTTTATTTCCTGGAAAATTAAGATCAAGATGGAAAAGTCCATATATTGTCAAGCAAGTTATTGACTATGAACTTTTTGGTGGATTTACTCAAGATATAACTTCGGTACAACTTTTTGATCTTGTTTATGTGATCTGAAAGGTATATTGCTGTTTGATTAATAAATAATATTACTAATTAGTTGTAATTTATTTGACAGATTAAATCTCCCCAAGGAAAGCCAGATATCCTAATCGCTAAAAGACAATAGATTGCTGGTTTTTAGTGTCAGTACTAATTTCCAAACATCACCTTATTGTAGATAATGTCTAATTTAAGTTGAGTAGATATGGGTGTAAATCTACTTATGAATGAACTTACTTGTATTTGTGTTTATTTATTAAAAAAAAAAATTCGTTGTTGTGACTGGCAGACGTTAAAGATCCGGATAGTAAGTCAATTTTCAATAATTTGAAAAAATAATAATAATAATAATTTACGATGGACAAGAAACTATTCTGGTTAAGTTTAACTCTACTACATCACCTTCCAAAAGATATACACATGCATTGCTCTTGCAAAAAGCTAGAAGAATTAGAAATTTAGAAATTTTTGAAAGTCAACCAAGACCCCTATGTGGAACAAGTACATTTGCTAAACGCTGGAGATCAAAGCATCTCGGTGGATGTGTAAGATGTGGTCATTTAGAACATTTGAGATAATATAATTAGTGTGCGGAACCAATTTCAGGTTGAGCATTAGATCGTCTCCGATGGATTAGGTATGGGCAGAGTAAGGAGTATCCTGAGACGCCATCCTATTCTGCCCCAATGTTAACAAGATACGTCACAAACAAAGGTGACCGTGTCACTGGAGTTATTAATCTAGACAGTTCTGACTCTGAATCAATATAATGAAATGATGTAAATGTAAATAATTATAAATTAATTAGGAAAATCAGTAAATAATCAATGACCAATTAAATTATGAAAACCACAAATTTTTTGTTAACAAGAAAAAGAATGGTTAGCAAAGCTTTCTAGAATATAAAAAATTGTATTTAATTTTGTAAACGGTAGGAATTTAAAAGAAAAAAGAGCAGAATTACAGAAAATTAAAGAAATAGTCTACAGTTGCAAAAAAAAAAAAAACCAGTCAGGCATCACCGTCTGGACGGTGGGAGCTAGCGTCCGAATGGCAGTGCCTATATATATCCTCCATGCAGAAAAACCGATCATTTCATCTCCCTCGCAAGCCAGAATTTGAAATAGCCAAGTTTCTCCAAGAAATATCTCTCAAATCTGCTACACTCGATCGTTTTTCTTCAAATCTTCTCCAATTATTCACTTACCCATTATATTTTGAATGTATCTACTGATTAAAATCAGTTGAAACGGAGTATTTGAAGAGAAATCAAGAAAAACATGGATTTAAGATGACGAACAAGAGGATCTTCAAGTCGTGCACAAAGGGATCAACCTCAAGCACCACCACAATAACCTGGACCAGGAAATATCTTCAATGAGGTGATGTTTGAGAATTTTGAATAGCAGGCCTGGTATGATGCTATAAAACTATCATTTCTAAAAGACCAGTTATTTATGAAGATTTTGAGCACATAGGAATAAGACAAATTCTTGCTGAAAAAGGATGGTTGGATTATGTTAGACTTATTGCTCCTGCTTATGACTGTTTAGTTTGTGAGTTTTATAGTAATGCTGAGATAATTAGAGAAAGACAATTGTGTGTGTTCATAAAGGGTATTAGTTTTCAAGTTACACCGGCTACTATAGCTGAATTTTTTCAACCCATGCAGAGACTAGAGAACCCGCAATATCCTTACACTGAATTACCTAATTTAAATGATATAGGGAGAAAAGTAACAGGTAATCTAGAGTTTATTTGGGGTAGAACAAATAAATACATAAAGCAAGGAGATCTGACAGATAAATACCGAATTCTGAATTTGATATCAGTGCACAGTTTGCTACCCCGAGCCCAAAAGAATCAAATTTATACTAAGCAAACCTATTTTTTATATGCATTTAGGATGAGACACACAATTGATCTTATAAACTTATTCATGGACCAAATATTGCATATAGTAGATTGAAAGAAACCCTTACTCCCATATGCTATGTTAGTTTCTTTGTCATGCAGGAACAAGGGAGTAATTGTTGATCTAATATGCAAAACGGTGGAACATGTTGGACTGTTAGATAAAACTTTATTGAAGAAGAGTCATGGAGGACAACCGGAGGAATGACAAGAAGTACCACCTCCACCAGAAGAAGAACCATTCCACATCCCTGAAGAATTTTTCCCACCATCGCAGCCTGAACCACAAGTAGATAAACCATACATACCAGTGGATGACAAAACTGATAGACAAATTCTGCTAGGATTGGAGACTATGGTTAACCAGCTTAGTACCAGCATCACCCAAATAAATCAACGCTTGACTAATTATGAGCAAAATCAAGTAGAGATGTTGAGGATACTTCAAGAGCATTTTGGAGGAGGACCATCTACTTCTTAAAAGACTAGACATTCTACACAAAAACTTTGCTATCTTCCACTCATCTTTTAAGTTATGCACTTTTAGTTTATGTCTTCAACTTATTTATGTTTTGAACTTGTTTGTTTTGAACTTATTTGTGTTTAAGTTTGTTTTGTTAATCATGGAACTTTTAGGAAAACAATTTCATAGGATTCGCCGTTAAATTAGGTTAATATTCCTAGGCTTCTCAAGAATAATCTTAATCTGATCACATGGGATTTTCATATTTTAGTTGTATATTATCTTAATATTTTTGTTTTAACTTATTCTTTAAAGTACAATTAGATTTCTTTATTGTTAAAAACCTTATGAAATATTACACTCTTTGCATATGTAGTAGAGATGTAAAACCTATTGCAGATTTTGAACCAATCTTTCTTGGAGACTCAATACAATGGGAATACGTATCCAAAATTATCAGGCCTTACAGCCGAGGGAGAGTTTAGCCCTTCTTGCTAACCCTGACACGTATTTTCAATGCAAAACCATGCGACTCAGTAGAACTAGGTCCAACTTTCCTGAGCCTATGTATCAACCCGCCAAGAATGTTGTTTGACTAACAATATGCATACACACCCACACTCATGTCGGATGCCCACGAATTGAATGTTATTCATGCATATGCAATTAAACGTATAATTACAATTCATATCATCATGCTCATCATATCAAAAAGCATATAATAAACATGTCTGTTTTCCACAAATATTCCCAAGCATGTTAGATGTGATTTCAATCCAAATAACATACTTGAATCTCTAAGCATTCAATTAAACACTTAGTAGGCATAAAATATAAACAAATAGCATACCCAAACAACCAATTTCATTAAACCCAAATCAAATCAAGCAAGGTTTTAACATGTTCTCTTATCCGTTCTCCATATCCTAGATACACTAGGTGAGAGCCAATACATGAGAATTCATCTTTATTTCCCTACCCATTTCATATCACAACACTAGGTTATAAATAAATCTAGATAGGAGAGAACCCTAACTCTTGTCACGTGAGCCTACTTATTGAAAATTCCAAGAACCCCAAATCAAGACTTCCAATCTTTCACCCTAAATTACCTTCTTTGAGATTTTGGATAAAAGCACGAACTTTGGTATGGTTGCATAGAGCATCTTTAACTCTTGGCCCAAAGTGATCCAACGGTTGGATCTTTATGGATCTAAGGAAGAAGATGAAGAAGGCTTGAAGAAATTTTCCCTTCTCTTTCTCTCTATCAGAAAATGCAGTCCAAAGAATGGGGCCAAATCAAAATTTTCCCCCTTTAAATGCTCTCCTTATGCTTGGCTCACAATGCACCACGCGTCCCACTTTAATTGATTCAATTTTATTCTGAATCAATTAAATTGTGCCCTGCATTAAGTTTAGTATATTTTTATTGACCTAACTTTAAATTATTTTTTGAGTCCTATGAATAAAATCTGATCGCGTTAATTTAGTCTCGTGAACCTGATCTCATCGTAAAACCTGAAAAATTTGACTCTCTCAAAATTCAACAAAAATTAACTATGTAACTAGATTTCATGAGACGAATGCAATGATGAGATCTATTTCGTTATTTGAGTTCTAAAAAAATTAGTGTTTTCAACTCGTACCTTAACGACTAAATACCATTTTGCCCTTTTTAATTCAATTTTAATTTTCACAGGTTTCACAATATATGTATGTATGTATGTATATCATAAAAATAGGTCTCGACTAAATGAATCATTCATAAAAATAAAGAATAAACATACTACCAAGTCAAGCTCTGACACAGTTAGCGACGACTGTGGGCTTCAACTACTAAATCGATCCTAACTAAATGCTTAAAGTAAAAATAGAAAAGTTTTTGAAAAATTTATTAAAAGTAGACACAAGAATAGTTCATCTCCTACCGACTCTAGGAAGATGGGCCAGTGTGATTAGTAGGTGGAAGATTCAAACTATCAAGAATTGACCGTGCTTATAGGGCTTCCTAATAATCCACTTCTGGTCCTATTGTTTTTCTACATTATCAAATTATATACCCAAAGTTATCACAAATAAAGTTCGTATAAAAGAATGAGTAGTACCGGGATCAAATAAAATACATGCCCATGAATTATAAAGAAGAACGATACCTTCCACAATTATGTTGGAAGCATCCACCTCCTATCAGGTAATGGCAAAGAATCATCCTTGGTTGTTATTATTGGCTTCTACTATTCTTGAAATTTTCTATTATAGAGGCTTCTATAGTGGAGGCTTGTTCACATTTGGTTGTCTTGTAGTCTGGGTGTTCTTTTGGGATTGAAGGAAAGGGAAATTAGCTTGGATATGCCCTATACCTCCACATCCATAGCAAGGTCTAAGATCCACACCAGTCCTCTCCTGAAAGCCTCTAGCTCCTCAAATATGTTGACTTTGTTGACCAATCGCTTAATTTGGGCAATGATATGGAGTTGTCCTTTGGACTCCTCCACTGTTACTACCAATCCTCATTAGACCTCCTCTTGCCAAAGTTTGTCACCTCTGGGTCTCATCCATACCCTAACTCAAAACCAAAGGAAAAATCTCAAATCTCCACTTTTGGATCCACATCCTGATCCACTTCTGCATCCCATTCTACTTGCTCACCTAGTCTAAGATCTTCCTCAAAACTGCAATTTCAAAAATTATATATACTTGTAGGATGAGCAAAAAACCCAGTAGAGTAATCTTCTTAAACTCAACAAGGTTTTGAACACATAAAACAGTAAAGTCTCAGTTTGCAAAATAATATGTAAGGATTTGATTAAAAATACTGACAATTGATAAGATCTCAGGTTTACGGTAAAGATAAAAAAATTCATAAGTAATTAAACCAATGGGCTTTTGGTCCAATGATACTCCTTACCTTGTGAGGACTTTGCCTTCTTGAGGTCAAAGGTTCAAGCCTCCTTCCCCCCTCCCCCTCACAAAAAAAAATTAAGTAATTAAGATCACACCACTCAAGCCACATATGTCAACACAATCAACATATGTACACTTGCATGTTGGCTAGCATGAATCCGCACATCGAGAATATCCTGGTCTACACACACACACTCAATCAATAATACAATCCTCACAAGGATGATCCATTATTAAAGAAAAGTGTATATCGGCAAATCGACATTGACGTAACTTACTAGGAATAGTATATTAACCCTTTTGTCTCGATCACTATGACCAAATAATGGTTTAGTCCTTGCAAGGGACTAACCTCACTACAAGTGTGACACCCCAAAATCCGAGGGTCCTGTTGATCACCTATCAACCCGCAGAATACCTGTGGATATCGTATAACTTGATACCATGCCGTTGTGTCCCATTTACCGGGATCCCTAATTTAACAAAATCAGGCGGAGTCTTCTTTGTACAGAGAGCTCGACCCAAAATACAACCTGTATACTATACAATCGTATGACCCATCCAAGGTCGAACATACTAAGTTGACTACATCGGGTCCATTTATCCATATTCCCACATCATAAGTTATGCATAAACATAATTAATACAAGCACAAAGTTACAATTCTTTTTACATATATTACATGCCAAACATAGTTTGAACAAAAGTCTACAAAACAGTCATGGTTAAAGGCCACATGTCAGCCCCTCTTCACCATTGAGGCTCCGAATGAAAGTCCTCTGTCGGTACGCACCCTACACCTGAAATGTTTCCCGTATAGGGTGAGCCAACGCCTAGTATAATATTTTTTACAAAGGCTACTCCCCATCCTAAGTGCATATGAAATGTGGACATGCAACAAGCCACCACAATATCCACTCCAACAATAATAGACAATTCAATGTTGAAAAATTATAATGTCAAGTCATGCCATGAAATGAGATGAGACTCACTCATGCACCCAATCCCGACTCCACACCGACTCCTACCACACAATGTGATGCACTTGTATAATGAACCCGTCAATTGACGAAACTACATCCAATGACCGTTTGAAATAAAGTTATATTTTTATTGTAAAACCAAGTTATTGATGGATGTTACCCATTGAATGGGTGTTTTGTACAATAAAATCTTGTGTCTTTGTTGGGTAGCGGAGTTTTGGAATCGCACCGCAAGTTCCGCAGACCAAATACACTTTTCTAGAATTTCACCGCCGAGAAGTGTATGAACCAAGTAGCCGGATTTTTCACCCAAGGGAGAGTCTAGCCCTACTTGTTGTACCCGACACAAGTTTTCTCATGAATGCAACCGCGCGACTCAGTAGAATGTTCCATCCCACTTTCCCGAGCCCACCACCAACCACCAAGGATGATGTTTGATCAACCATGCACCCACACACCCACACTCAAGCTAATGGATGTGTTTACCCCGTGCATATGCAATGTAATGCATCATTGTGAACTACTACCATGTTCAATATGTAATGAATGTCATATGAACAAAATCAACATATCCTATGATCAATTATATCCAAACATATAAATTCCATGATCATCATAATGATAACATATTGTTAAGCATACATCAACATAACCTTCCAAGTTGTAAATCACATCATAAGAATATGATTTCACTTTACCATATTTTCAAAGCATGTTAATTCATCAAACACAACTTCAATCATTCAAGGTATTTTATCAAACACCTTCAAGACACCAATCATGTAATCACATAATTCACTCCATATTCATTGTATAACTCAAGAAATCATATTAAGTGATTTCTACCGTTGACCACCCGTCAACCCATGGAAAGATCCATGAATGTCACACAAATCAACATAACGTCAATAATATCCCTTTTGTCCAGGATTTTAACTCGCACGTGTAACCCGTGATCCTTTAATCATTTAAACCAATCGAGGTCTAACACACCTCTATATATATCATTTGAAACCAAAGAACACATAGTGATGAGTGCAAAATATTGCATATTTGAAGGCCTCATTACATGCATTTTAACTCAACTTTTGCATGTAAGTACTTAGAGTGAGCCGAAATTATGAATAATATTGATATTTGGATGTTGCAAGTATTTATAGCATAAATCAAGTATTTTAGAATCTTGCAACTATCTTGGATGTGTGGTGAAGGTATGGACACATTACATGAGGATTTGGAGGCTTAGAAGTTAAGAAATCAAAGAGGTATTGGTGTTTGGTAACAAAGGCAGCAGCACTAGCTCCCTCTGGTGGAAGTACCTCTGTGTTTCTCCCATTTGACCATGATCCACTCAAATCTGGAAATGTTCAAAACACGAAAGTTGTAGATCAAGATGTCTTCTGTATTTTGTCAAACGTACCACTCAATCCAACGGTTGGATCAAAAGTTATGAGGATTCTACTACAACTGGTCCGGAGCATAAATGTGTACTGGCTTTTCTTCACCCAATTTCTATATCCATTGCAAATCCTTTCTTACAAGATTTATTTAGCACATTTTGGCACCCTTTTCCCACACTTAACATACACTAATGGTGCATTCAACAAGATAATTTATCTCAAGTCATGTCACTCATCCTCAATACCTCTTTTTAACTAAACCATCAATTTCAAACTATAAATTAATTATATTTGTTCTACACCAACTCCATAACCATAGGCAAGTGAATTACATAGTTCCATATGCCTACCATTTTTCCATCCAACCAACTATGGTAGGAAAATTTTAAAATACACAAAACAATCCATGTAAACCCAATTTTTCAATAGTTTACGGTAATAGCTTCCACATATCAAATGTGAGCTAAAACTTGGTTTTTCTTCCTTCTCTTTTAATCTCCCTCACTTAGGTTTCCAACAAGTAAGAACACACACACACACACTGATGTATGAGTTAAACACACTCATTTTTCTATATATTAAAGAACACATAACTTCCATCCAAGAAATTACACAAGTACTTCCACATAGGAAAACAAAGTAAGACTTGAATCAAACCCATTCTACACCTACTTCCTCAAGGCATAAAATAACATTTTCTATTTAATCACAATTCACAACACACATGTTATACATAGCTCATGCTACTGACACATTCAATTTTCAAGGGATTTCACAAGTGATTCCCACATATCACATACAACTAGAAATTGACCTAAGCCATTTCTACACCCTTTTTCATTCCCATTTTATCTATTTCACATGCATAGGTGAGTGATATATATATATACTCTTTAATAACCTACACATTTCACATATACTATAGGTAGGAAATGAACAAAGGTAGGAAAACCCCTACCTCTTTGAAGTGTGGAGACTTCAAAAACACCAAAACAAGCCCCAAGTTCTTGATTTCCCAAAAATTTGTCTTTGAATCTTTGGTGAAAATCATTGTTTTTGGTACCCACGCGAAGCCTTTATCGCGTAGATCGACTTTAGTTCTTGGCCCGACGAATTCTGACCGACGGAACTCTGAGAATCGACGGAAGAAAACATGAAAACTCTCTTTCTCTCTTCTCTTCCTCCAACGTCTGAAACCAGCCAGCAAATGGGTAGGAAATATCTGATTTTTCAGATATTTCACCCTATTTATATTTTCCAAGGCTTGGCCCGAGTCGCGCCACGTGTCCCCCTTTGTTCGGGTCCGTTTTTGCCCCGAAACGATTAAATTTTATACCGGTTTAAGCTCAAAATATTTTATATGAACTTTATTTAAAATATTGTTTAACTTTCAAAATTTTTATAAAATTTCATTTTTGGGAATCACCAGACGTTCATCGCCTCGAAAAATGTGAAAACTCTACTATCTCATAATTTGACAAAAATTGACAAGGCAGCTCGATTTCGCGATGCGATTTCAACGGTGAAGTCTATTGTTCCATCTGAGCTCTATAAAATATTTATTTTAAATCTGCATAATAGTGGCAAATTACTATTGTGCCTTTTGTCGAAAAAAGTTCAAATTTTCCCGGGTTTTACATCCTTCCCCCCTTAAAAAGAATTTCGTCCCGAAATTCACACACACGTACATACAATCACATTCATATACAACAGTCAAATAATACTAAATGACTGAAAGAATGTACCCTGTATCACCGACGGATCTGTCGGCTCAGTTTGTGGCATCATGGCGTAGAAAAGCCCCTAGGTCCCCGAAGTCCCAGCTAGTGAACCCTGTCCTCAACCTCAACCCATAGCATGGCGCATCTGGCCTGCTTGTGGAGTCCCCGTATGAGAAATAGTAGGGCCTTGTGCAGCACCCTAGAACTGGTATTGGCTGCCCTGACCTATAGTAGGGCAGTAAGGAGCATACTGCATCTGTGGTTGCCCCACTGAAGTCTGAAACTGTGATAACCCATAACTTTGGGTTCATTGCCTCTGAGGGCAATCCCTCTTCATGTGTCCTGGTTGGTTGCAATGGTAGCAAGTTCGTTGGTCGGTTGGGTAGATAGACCTCCGATTTCTACCATCCTGGGAAGACTGACCTTGGCCTTGACCTTGATAACTGCAGCCCTGTCCCTAAAATCCTTGTGGAGAAGAGGTCTACTGTTTCTTCCCTGCACTAGAAAAAAAGGATTGACCCTCCTTCTTCTTGTCCTTTGCACCCGACTCCCGGATGCTTCTTGCATCATCCACCTCTCTCTCAATGGCCAAAACTATGGTGACCATCAAATCGAAGTCTTGCAAAAGAAGACTGACAATTTTACCCCCGATGGATAACTTCAACCCATCCTCAAATTTCCTGACCTTGGCCATATTTGTGGCCACATATTGGTCAACGAAACGTGCTAACTCAGTGAATTTAGCCACGTATTCCATCATTGACATTGTGCCTTGCCTCAGATTTAGGAACTCCCGGGCCTTCGCATGCCTCGCAGCTGCTGGGAAGTATTTTCCCATGAAGAGTTCCTTGAACTCTATCCATGTCATGGCCTCCAAGTTCTTGGAGTTTTTCACCCAATCCCACCATACTTGGGATTCTCCCTCCAACTGGAATGTAGCTAGAGTTATCTTGGTGGCGTCGGAGGTGATCTCCATTGCCCGCAACTCCTTATTTACTTGGTGGAACCAATGTTCAGCCACCATTAGGGTCCGCTCCTCCCAGAAACATCGGAGGTTGGTGTGCTTTGAACTTCTGGAGGTTGCTTGAGCCTCCTTGTCCCCCACTTGCACTAGTCTGTGCAATGGTAGCCGCCGTAGAACTAGCTTGTGCAATGGTGGCAACTGCTGTACCAATAGCCTCCATTAAAGCTTATTGGTCAAGAGTTGGTGGTGGTTGGTTAGTGTTCCATCCACCCCGACGTCCCCTTCCTCTAGTTGCCACACATGTCAAATAGCAATCGAACAATAACATTGTGTCCCAAAATAGGGATCACATTTAAAATTTGGAGATTTTTCTCCTTGTCTCACTAGTAGTGCTTATGCCCTCCACTAGTAAACACTTACACAATGAACCATACCGTTCATTCCTTTATTCCGAAACATACTTTGGGTTTTCTAACCCAAATATTTTCATTCCATATACATTTTACTATGTATATCCTCATGTGTATCATTCACATAGCATGTAGCATATAACATGTAACAATGTAAGCACATAAGATGAGATGTATAATGCATGCAATAGTCTAAACACAATGCCCATCAATCTTAGGTTTTCGCATTACCTAGGGCTATAAACCTCTTTCACCCTTGCAATGGAAGATGATAGACTCATTTCCCACAAGGCCACATAAGATCTATGACCAAAGCTCGGATACCAAGCAGTGACACCCCAAAATTCGGGGGTCCCGTTGATCACCCATCAACCTGCGGAATACCGTATAACTCGATACCATGCCGTTGTGTCCCATTTACCGGGATCCCTAATTTAACAAAATCAGGCAAAGTCTCCTTTGTACAAAGAGCTCTACCCAAAATACAACCTGTATACTATACAATCGTATGACCCATCCAAGGTCCAACATACTAAGTTGACCACACTGGGTCCATTCATCCATATTCCCACATCATAAGTTATGCATAAACATAATTAATACAAGCTCAAAGTTACAATTCTTTTTACATACATTACATGCCAAACATAGTTTGAACAAAAGTTTACAAAACAGTCATGGTTAAAGGCCACATGTCGGCCCCTCTTCACCATTGAGGCTCCGAATGAGAGTCCTCCGCCGGTACGCATCCTGCACCTGAAATTTTTCCCTTATAGGGTGAGCCAACACCTAGTATAACATTTCCTATAGAGGCTACTCCCCATCCTAAGTGCATATGAAATGTGCACATGCAACAAGCCACCACAATATCCACTCCAACAATAATAGACAATTCAATGTTGAAAAATGATAATGTCATGCCATGCCAAGAAATGAGATGAGACTCACTCATGCACCTAATCCCTAGTCCACATCAACTCCCACCATACAATGCGATGCACTTGTATAATGAACCCGTCAATTGACGAAAATACATCCAATGACCGTTTGAAATAAAGTTATGTTTTTCTTGTAAAACAAAGTCATTGATGGATGTTACCCATTGAATGGGTGTTTTGTACAATAAAATCTTGTGTTTTTGTTGGGTAGTAGAGTTTTGGAATCGCACTGCAGGTTCTACAGACCAAATACACTTTTCTGAAATTTCATCGCCAGGAAGTGTATGAACCAAGTGGCCGGGTTTTTCACCCAAGGGAGAGTCTAGCCCTACTTGTTGTACCTGACACAATTTTTTTCATGAATGCAACCGTGCGACTCAATAGGATGTTCCATCCCACTTTCTCGAGCCCACCACCAACCACCAAGGATGATGTTTGATCAAACATGCACCCACACACCCACACTCAAGCTAATGGATGTGTTTACCCCGGGCATATGCAATGTAATGCATCATTGCGAACTACTATCATGTTCAATATGTAATGAATGTCATATGAACAAAATCAACATATTCCATGATCAGTTATATCCAACATATAAAGTCCATGATCATCATAATGCTAACATATTGTTAAGCATACATCAACATAACCTTCCAAGTTGTAAATCACATCATAAGAATATGATTTCACTTTACCACATTTTCCAAGCATGTTAATTCATCAAACACAACTTCAATCTTTCAAGGTATTTTATCAAACACCTTCAAGACACCAATCATGTAATCACATAATTCACTCCATATTCATCGTATAACTCAAGAAATCATATTAAGTGATTTCTACCGTTGACCACCCGTCTACCCATGGAAAGATCCATGAATGTCACACAAACTGACATCACTTCAATAATATCCCTTTTGTCTGGGACTTTAACTCACACGTGTAATCTGTGATCCTTTGACCATTTAAACCAATTGAGGTCTAACACACCTCAATATATATCATTTGAAATCAAAGAACACATAGTGATGAGTGCAAAATATTGCATATTCGAAGGCCTCATTACATGCATTTTAACTGAACTTTTGCATGTAAGTACTTAGAGTGAGCCGAAATTATGAATAATATTGATATTTGGATGTTGCAAGTATTTATAGCATACATCAAGTATTTTAGAATCTTGCAACTATATTGGATGTGTGGTGAAGGTAAGGCCACATTACATGAGGATTCGGAGCCTTAGAAGTTAAGAAATCAAAGAGGAATTGGTGTTTGGTAACAAAGGCAGCAGCACTAGCTCCCTCTGGTGGAAGTACCTTTGTGTTTCTCCATTTTGACCTTGATCCACTTAGAATCTGGAAATGTTCAAACCACGAAAATTGTAGATCTAGATGTCTTCTGTATTGTGTCACACGTTCCGCTCAATCCAACGGTTGGATCAATCGTTATGACAATTCTACGACAACTAGTCCGGAGCATAAATGTGTACTGGCTTTTCTTCACCCAATTTCTATATCCATTGCAAATCCTTTCTTACAAGATTTATTTAGCACAATTAGGCACCCTTTTCCCACACTTAACATACACTAATGGTGCATTCAACAAGATAATTTATTTTAAGTCATGCCACCCATCCTCAATACCCCTTTTTAACTAAACCATAAATTTAAAACTAGAAATTAATTATATCCTTTCTACACCAACTCCAAAACCATAGGCAAGTGAATTACATAGTTCCATATGCCCTACCATTTTTCCATCCAACCAACTATGGTAGGAAAATTTTAAAATACACAAAACAATCCATGTAAATCCAATTTTTCAAGAGTTTACGCTAATAGCTTCCACATATCAAATGTGAGCTAAAACTTGGTTTTTCTTCCTTCTCTTTTAATCTCCCTCACTTAGGTTTCCAACAAGTAAGAACACACACACACACTGATGTATGAGTTAAACACACTCATTTTTCTATATATTAAAGAACACATAACTTCCATCCAAGAAATTACACAAGTACTTCCACATAGGAAAACAAAGTAAGACTTGAATCAAACCCATTCTACACCTATTTCCTCAAGGCATAAAATAAAATTTTCTATTTAATCACAATTCACAACACACATGTTATACATAGCTCATGCTACTAACACATTCAATTTTCAAGGGATTTCACAAGTGATTCCCACTTATCACATACAACTAGAAATTAACCTAAGCTATTTCTACACTCTCTTTCATTCCCATTTTATCTATTTCACATGCATAGGTGAGTGATATATATATATACTCTTTAATTACCTACACATTTCACATACACTATATGTAGGAAATGAACCAAGGTAGGAAAACCCTACCTCTTTGAAGTGTGGAGACTTCAAAAACACGAAAACAAGCCCCAAGTTCTTGATTTTTCAAAAATTTGTCTTTGAATCTTTGGTGAAAATTGTTGTTTTTGGTACCCACGCGTAGCCCTTATCGCGTTGATCGACTTTAATTCTTGACCCAACGAATTCTGACCGACGAAACTCCCAAAATCGGCGAAAGAAAACATGAAAACTCTCTTTCTCTCTTCTCTTCCTCCAAATTCTGAAACCAGCCAGCAAATGGGTATGAAATATCTGATGTTTCAGATATTTCACCCTATTTATACTTTCCAAGGCTTGGCACGAGTCGCGCCACGTGTCCCCCATTGTCTGGCTCCGTTTTCGCCCCGAAACGATTAAATTTCACACCGGTTTATGCTCAAAATATTTTATATGAAATTTATTTAAAATATTTTCCATCTTTTAAAATATTTATAAAAATTTCATTTTTGGGGATCACCGGACGGGCCTCGAAAAATGTGAAAAACTCGACTATCTCAGAATTCGACGAAAATTGACAAGGCTGCTCAATTTCGCGATGCGAATTCAACGGTGAGGTCCTTTGTTCCATCTGATCTCTGTAAAATATTCATTTTAAATATGCATAATAGTAACAAATTACTATTTTGCCCTTTGTCGGAAAATGTTCAAATTTTCCCGAGTTTTACAACAAGTGTTAGAAAACCTTCAAACCCCTCAAAGTAAAAAACTTATCTAACCCCTCTACGATACCCGGCCAATTGCAACCCACTTTAATCACACTCACTCATACATGAGACACTTTCAAAAAAATTTCAATAAAATTCAACTACAATCAAGAGTTATGGTTTCATAACTTTTCAAAGGGAATAATTCACAAAAATATGCAAGAGATCTTTAATAAACATATTTACATTGATCATAACCAAAACTAGGGTTTTAGAAATCAATAACATCTAAGTTTTGATATAAAACATGGATAAATTAGGCTATACTCAAGAACTAGAAAACATGAGCAGCTATCCTCTCGAAGACTTGGTAAAGGAATGTTAGAGAGAAGTGATCTTTCTTAGGTACTAAGTTGAGTTTACAGTAGTCAATGCACATGTGCCATCCCATTACAACTCGGGTCAGCACCAATTCATTATTCTCGTTTTTAACTGCCATAACCCCAGACATTTTAGTGACTGCTTGGGTTGGACTGGACCATTTGCTATCAAAGATGGGGAATGCATCCAATAATTTAAGAACTTCAGCCTATACAACCTCTTTCCTATGGGGGTTTAACAGTCACTATCTTTGACAAGAAGGTTTTGAATCCTCCTCTAGGTATATGGCATGATTGCAAACTAAAAGCCTAATACCTTTTAAATTAGTGATGGTCCAAACTTTAGCACTCTTATAACGGTGTAAATTGAGATAAAATAACCACCAGGTAAGAAAAGCATATTGTAAATCATATGGGAAGGGTTTTAGTTCTGGTTTTATTGGTTTGATAATGGAAGAAAGTGGCATTTCACGACTAGTAGCTAACTTAAATTTTGGCACCCACAGCCTAATAGAATGAACTATGACAGCTTCTAGTTCCCTAGCTAGACTCAAGCTATCCTCCTCTAGGTATATATCTAATTCTAGAATAACAGACTCATACATTCAAGTCTCCAAAGAATCCCCGTGTAATGTCAAATTCAACTAGTCATGTGCCAAGGATTCAATATAATTCACCTCCCTTATCTCATCCCCTTCCCCAGGTTGTTTAGCAATATTGAAAATATTCAGCTCGAGATTCATATTCCCAAAAGTTAATTTCATGAAACCATTCCTACAATTGATTAAAACATTTGAAGTATCAAGGACGGGTCGACCAAGAATAATAGGAATTTGACTCACTAAATGCACAACCAAATGGGTGTCCAAAACAAGAAAGTCTACCGAGAAATAAAATATGTCCACTTAGACAAGGACATCTTCAACTAACCCCCTATGAACTTTTACACACCAATCTTCCAACTGGAGTGTAATACATGTAGGCTTGAGCTAGCCTAAACCTAATTATTGGTAGACTATAAAAGGGAGTAAGTTGACGCTTGCTCCAAGATCAAGCAAAGATTGCTCAGTCTTGAAGTTTCCAATAACAAAAGAAATAGTGGGACACCCATAATCTTTATACTTGGGAGGAACCTTATATTGGATGATGACACTAGCTTGTTGAGTTAAAAAGGCTCTTTTCTAAACATTCTAACTCCTTTTAACTATGCACAACTTCCTTTAGGAACTTGGCATAAGATGGGACCTATTTTATGGCATCCAAAAATGGTAAGTTGATCTTTACTTGCTTGAATAGCTCATAAATATCAGCATAATTATTAATTTCCTAGGGTTTCTTGAGTCTTTGGGGAAAAAGAACAGATATGGGACATGATGGCTCTTCTATTTCCCTAGACTCAATCTTATCTTGGGAGACTTTGGTAGGCTGAACCACAAATGTAGACTCTTGTGTGATGGTATAGCCTTTTCAACAACCTTTCCACTTCTAAGAGTGGTAATAATCTATATATGTTCCCGTGTAAGATTCATGGTGGAAGGGTTGCCTACTTAAAACTGACAATATGGTTGTTTTGGTTGGGAAAGGAATTTTCCCTTTCCTTGGGTATTCATAGATTGGGTCCATTTTTGCATGTGATTTTTCAGACCATCTCAAGATTGAGTAGTCTAGAACTTGAATTCATTCATTTGATTGACATAGGTCATTTGGCTTGCATGAATTGATTCAATGTGTCCCCTAAACTACGTTTTTGTGGTGATTGGTGATGAGAGCATAATATTGTATATTTTATGTCTCATATCATTCATCTTAGCTTTGTTAGTTATGTATTTTCTTTGTTTTAGTTTAGTTTTGTGTTTTATAAAGAATATTCATGGTTACAGGTAAATACCTTTTGGTAAGAATTGGGAAAGCCCCTATGAACAAGGTTTTATATACATTTTGAAAGACTTTGGCAAGGTGTTAGAGGAGCTAGAAGTTGAGCTAAGAGCATTGTGGTAAAAATTGGGAAAAAGACTGGTTCTACCAGTAGGTTTCCTACTGCTTTATCAAGTAGCAAATTGTGATTCTGCCAGTACTGCTGAATTCCTACTAGTAGAAATAAAATAGAAACTTTACTACCAATAGGTTATTGTTGTACTACTGATAGGTTTGAAACAGAAAGCAATTGTACCAGTAGCTGTGAAAAGCTACCAGTTCGTGAGAAATAGTAACTTTGCTACAGGAAGGTCAAATTGTGTTTCCTACCAGTTCATTATTGTTTTCATGTTGCGAGAATTCTTTGGAAAGTCTATCTATTGGGATTTAAAAGGTCTGTGATTGGTGGCTAATTTCGAAGATATTCAACAGATATTCTACTATACATACCATGGCTAAGAAAGGGAGAAAAGGGGTTGATTGATCGTTCATTATTCTATTTTTCTTTTAGCCATTTCTTTTACCTAGAATTAGGGTTTACTCATTCTTCAGGAGTTCATCCATCATTTTCTATTCCAATCTTTGTTCTACTTTCAGTTTAATTTCTTGCAAGGCAAGAACGTTGGTTCTCTTTTATGTAACGATTTATGATTTTTTTGAATTCAATTCTAGGTATTTAATTTCTGTTGCAATTTTGATTCAAATTCTATTTCTTTCAACTATATTGATGGTTATGTCAATTACTTTTGTCTTTACTTCTGTAATGAGTTAGTAGTTGTTTTCTAGTTTAATCGGATGAGGGAGTCTCATCCATGAATGGGGATCCTGATCTAACTAGGGTTTTTCTAAAGATTAAGTTATTTTATTGATTGAATAATTAAAGTTTAAAACACAGGTGGTATATATATCACCTTGCATATCCATAGAAATGTGGAAAGTGTGTATAGAAATGGTAAATCAATTCTATCTTGGATTGGGTATATAGAAATTACATGATGTGATTTCTTGAGAAATGTGATATATGTGGGTGTTTGATAAAATGGCTTTAATGATTGAAGTATGTTGTTTTGATAAAATTGGAATAACATGCTTGGATGATGTTGTAAATTTCAACTATATGCTTATGATATAATTGACAATTGGGAATGTTGAATGAGATAGAATGTTGTTCATTATTTGCACATGACATATGGAACATGATGTGAAATTGCAATTGAGATCTTTTTTACATAATGATAAGAAATTCAATTGTACATTGACATTGCATATACACAGGTAGCATCATATTCATGGGCATTGACATGAGTGTTAGTGTGTGGGAATGGTTTGATTAAACACCATTTGTGGTAGATGATGTGTGGGCTCAGGATAGTTGGGCCGAGGTTCGACTAAGTCGCATGGGTTGTATTGAAAAATGGGGTCGGGGTTAGCAAGAAAGGCTAGATTGTCCCTCGGGTGCAAGACCCGGTGATTGGATACGCACTCTATTGGTGTAGAGTCCATAAAGTGTGTCGGCCTACATGAAGCCGTTGGTGGAAGTCCATTAATGCCATGTCGGTTACGTGTCTGTTGGTGTGAGTCCATAAATACCCACCCCAAGAAAGACCTGAAATTTATAATGGTCATTGGATGTGCAACATCAATGACGGGTATTACAAGAGGTTCATTGAGGACTTCTCCTAACTAGCTGCACCTATGACTAGACTGACCCGGAAGAAGGTCAAGTTTCAGTGGGATGACTCATGCGAGAGGACATTCCAAGAGTTAAAGAAGAGGCATACTTCAACTCAAATTTTGATAGTTTCAGAGAAAGGACAGAGGTACACAGTGTATTGTGATGCCTTTAAGGATGGACTTGGGTGTGTTTTGATGTAGTCTTGGAGGGTAGTGGCTTATGATTCTCGATAGTTAAAGAGCCATGAGCAGAATTGTCCCACTCACATCATGGAGTTGGCAGCCATTGTCTTTGTCTTGAAGGCTTGGCACCACTATTTATATGGTGAGCAATTTGAGGTGTTTTCGGACCACAAAATTCTAAAGTACATTTTCATGTAGCGGGAACTCAATATGAGGCAGCACAGGTGGATGGAGTATCCGAAGGACTATGAATTCATTGTGCATTAACATGGTGGCTGATGCACTATAAAACTTGGGAAAAATTTAAATTTTTTCTCTTTTGTTTTTTTTTTCTGAAAAAAGGTAAAATGATAATTTGTCATTATAATGCGGGTTTAAAATCCATATTTTTCTAGAGCTCGGATGATGCAACAAACCTCACCGTTGAATTTGTATCGCAAAATCTAGTTACCCTGTCAAATTTCGTCAAATTCTCAGATAGTCAAATTTGTGTACGTCGTTCGAGGCGAATGACATTTAAAAGGACCCCAAAAATGATTTTTTTAAAAAATTTTCTTAAAATTAAGTTAAAGTTCCAATAAAATTAATTTGAACTAAATCCGAGGTATAACGAATCGTTTCGGGACCAAAAATGGACCCAGAAGTCGAAAATATGCGATGCGAAGTGGACCACACATTCAGGACTATAAATATCTACTTAAATTAGATATTTTGGAAAAAATATCTCATTGTTCTTGACCCTTGGCCGGCCATAGAAAGAAGAGAGTGAAAAGAGAGAAAACAAGTAAGTTCTTCAAGCTTCAATCCAAGATTCCCGGAGTTCCGTCGGTCGGAATTCGTCGAGCCAAGAATCAAAGTTCATCTCCTCGACGAGGACTACGTGTACGTATCAAGAAAAATGAATTTTCACCGAAGGTCCAAAGAAAAGACTTTGGAGGAATCAAAGGTCCTTGGGCTTGCTTTGGCCTTTTTAGAAGTTCTACCACTTCCTACACGCTACAAGAGGTAGGGTTCTTCATACTTTGGTTTTACTCCTACCTTAAGGGTTTATTTTTGTGGCTGAAACATGACTGATTTGTGGATGATTGGTGGGCTGTCTAGAGTCCGTTTATGGACTGTTTAAGGGGCTGCTTAGTGGCTGATTTATGGGTTGTTTATAGTTGTTTTAAGAGGCTATTTATGGCTATTTTATGGGCTATCTTATGGCTGTTTATTGGGGTTGTTTTATGGCCATTTAGGGGCTTTTTTGTGCCTTATATAAGGGCTGTTATGTGGGCTATTACATGGACTATCTTGTGTTATATTGCACCTTTGTGATTAAGTGTATTATTGTCATAAAAATTGTGATAACATGCTTGGAATTGTGTTATGAAAATTGTCAATGTATGTACATGCTTGTGTTATATTGACATTGTGGAGAATAATCAGAATTATATGCTTATGATATAATTTTGCCATGGAATATGTGAAACATATTGATATTGTTCATATGTCTTTCATAGCATATTGAATATGTTATAATTGTGCAATGAGACATCATATTGCATATGTACGGTAACATTGCATCATGTGGGTGTATGCATGGTTGTCATCAACACCACACTTGGTGGATGACGAGTGGACTCCATTAAGCTTGGTCGAAGACTTGGCCCAGTTGCACAGGTTGCATGGTGATTAGGGTTGGGGTTAGCAAGGAGGGACTAGAAGATCCCTCGGGTGCAAGGCCCGATGATTGGGATACACATTCCCTTGGCTTGGCCCATGAAGTGTGTGGGTGTATGCAGAGCCCTTGGTGGAAGTCCATAAATTTCGAGTAGGTTGGAGACCCTTGGTGTAAGCCCATGAACTTCCACCCCATACAAAGACCCTAGGTTGGTAAAAGTCATTTGATGTGTAACATAAATGACGATTCCATACACATTGGCACTTTCATGTGTTGAGGAGCTGGGAAGGGCTCGAGCTGATTTGCATGAGTGAGTCTCATCTCATTTCACGGCATGACATGATAAATTCCAACATTGAATGCATATTTTTACTTGGAATGTTGATGTGAATATGAAATGTTGTATGTGACCATTGCATGTGCACTTAGGTGGGGAGTAGCCTCTGTAGGAATTACTCTACTGGGTGTGGCTCACCCTATACGGAAAAATATTTCAGGTTCTGGATACACACCGGTGGACGGCCCCCATTTGGATCCTCAAGGATGAAGAGAGGCCGGATTGTGGCCTTTAACCATGGTTTATGTAAAACTATGTTTTTGGGCATGTAATGCGTAAAAGAATTGTAACTGAGTTTATATGGGCTGTTTTAATATAACGATGCATCTGTTATTTGAGTATGGATAAATGAATCCGGTGTGATCAAGTTTTACTTATAAATGGACCTGGTGTGGTCATTGTGTTATATTGGGCCTCGGATGGGTCATGTTAATGAATATTGCATAGGTTGTATTTTAGGTAGAGCTCCCGTATAAAGGAGACTCTGCCTAAATTTTTGTTAAATTAAGGACCCCGGTAAATGGGGCATAATGGCGTGATATCGATTTACTCGGTATCCATGGGTATTTCACGGGTTGATGGGTAATCAATGGACCCACGAATTTTGGGGTGTCACAGCTTGGTATCAGAGCCTAGGCATACGAATAATCTAGGGCTCGATAGGCACGGGTATAGGCCATTGCATTCCATATGCATTTCATGTTATGGGCTCTACTTGCTACATGCTATGTGTTACTTGTTATCTGAATAATATGCATGATAGAAATGTATATGGAAGGGAATACACTGGGGTTAGAAAACAAAACCTTAGGAGTTTGGAAAAAAGGGATGAACGGTATAGTTCAATGTGTAAATGTCTACTAAATACTTGACCCCTAGCTTAGGATATTAACTATTTGATATATTGCTATCTTATGTGTGTGTAGATGGCAATTAGAGGAAGGGGATGTCGGAGTGGACGGAATAACCAACCACCACCACCACCACCGACCTTTGACCAACAAGCCTTCATGGAGGCCATTGGTGTGGTGGCGGCTACCATTGCACAAGCTAGTGCTACGACCGCTACTATTGCACAAACAAGTGCAAGTGGGAGTCAAGGAGGTTCAAGTCACCTCCAGAAGTTCAAGGCACACAATCCTTCGATCTTTCTAGGAGGGGCGGATCCTATGGTGGCTGACCATTGGTTCCGACAAGTGGACAAGATCTTGAGGGCTATGGAGATTACCTCCGATGCCACGAAGATAACGCTAGCTACTTTTCAGCTAGAGGGAAAATCCCAAGTGTGGTGGAATTGGGTCAAGGACTCCAAGAACTTGGACGTAATGACATGGGCAAAATTCAAGGAGCTCTTTATGGGCAAGTACTTCCCAACGGCTACTCGACATGCAAAGGCTTGGGAGTTCTTAGATTTGAGACAAGGGACGATGACAGTGATGGAGTACGTGGCTAAGTTCACAGATTTAGCCCGTTTCGCCGATGACTACATGGCCACAGATATGGCCAAAGTGAGAAAGTTTGAGGATGGTCTTAAGTTGTCCATCCGAGGTAAAATTGTGGGTCTTCTTCTACAAGACTTAGACTCGATGGTTGCGACTGCTATGGCCATTGAGATAGAGGTGGATGATGCAAGGAGCATCCGGGAGTCTGGTGCAAAAGACAAGAAGAAGGAAGATCAATCCTCTTCTTCTAGCTCGAGGAAGAAGTAGAGGACTTCTACTCCACAAGGGTTTCAAGGACAGGGCTGCAGCTATCAAGGCCAAGGCCAAGGTTAATCCTCCCAAGGTGGGAGAAATCAGAGGCCTTCCTACCAGGCAGGCTAGAGGACTTGCTATCATTGCCACCAACCGGGTCACATGAAGTGGGATTGTCCTCAGAGGCAAGGATCCCAAAGTTATGGGTCATCTTAGTCCTAGACTTTGGTGGGGCAGCCACAGACACATTATACTCATCATCACCCTACCATAGGTCAAGGGATCCAATGCCAGTTCCAAAATGCTACTCAGGCCCAAACTACTTTGCATGCGGGGATTCCGTAATTCGACCAGATAGGCCGAGGCATGGGTAGAGACCGAGGCCAAGGCTTACAAGCCGGTACTTCAGGGACACAGGGCGTGTCTATGCCATGATACCACAGGCTGAGCCAGTAGATCCGTCGGTGATACAGGGTACATTTCTACTCTCTCGCTTATGGGCTAGAGTATTGTTTGATTCCGGTGCATCACATTCTTTTATTGCTACATCTTGTGTGAAAGACTTGGGCTTAGAGGCTGAGACCTAGGAAGAGCCAATGCATGTGAGTTCTCTCCTAGGAGCTAGGGTGAGAGTTGATTAGATATGTCGGGGTTGTGACCTAGAGATTTCAGGGATTCTACTCACTATGGACCTTAGGGTCATGGACATGTCAGAGTTTGATGTTATCTTTGGTATGGACTGGTTAGCGGCAGATCGGGTAGTCATTGATTGTGATCGAAAGAGGGTCACTGCTTATATGCCGGAGGGTATTTGTTTCAAGTTCCAGGGGGAAAAGCATGATGTTTTACCTCAAGCCATGTACGACTCTAGATGGCACGGACAGTTGATGGGTTGGCTTACAAGCCTTACCCTGGAGGACGAGGTGAGACAGGAGTTGGGCCTTCCTCGGGTTGTATGTGAGTATGAGGATGTTTTTCCGGATGAGCTACCGGGATTACCTCCACATAGGGATGTAGACTTCACCATTGAGTTGCATCCCCGTAGACTTCACAATTTTTATGTCAATAATACACTTAATCATAAAGGTGCAATATAACACAAAATATCCCATGTAATAGCCCTGTGTGGGGATTACCTCCACATAGGGATGTAGACGTCATGACGCGGTGTGGGTGATAGTGGACCGGCTTTCAAAGTTAGCACACTTTTTGGCAGAACAGATGACCTTCATACTAGAAGAATTCTGCAGGCTGTACATACGGGAGATAGTCCGGTTGCATGGGGTCCACGTATCTATAGTGTTGGATCAAGATCCCAAGTTCATGGCCCATTTTTGGGAGAGATTCCAATGGGCCATGGGGACACAGTTGATGATGAGCACAACTTTTCATCCCCAAACAGATGGTCAGTTAGAGAAGATAATCCAGACTTTAGAGGACATGCTACGGGCTTGCATCCTCAACTTCAATGGTAGTTGGGAAGAGTATTTATCCTTAGTAGAATTTGCCTACAACAACAGTTATTAGGCGAGCATATAGATGGCACCCTATGAGACACTTTATGGGAGTCTGTGCCATTCTTCAGTTTGTTGGACGAAGCTTACATAGAGACCTTATATGAGTCCAGATTTGGTTAGAGACACCTTGGAGAAGGTGGACTTGATACAGAAGCATCTTCTCATAGATCAAAGCTGACAAAAGAGCTACACCGATAGGCAGCATCGACCTCTAGAGTTTAAGGTTAGAGACCACATCTTCTTGAAGGTAATGCTTAAGAGGGGAGTAGTCAGGTTCGAGAAGTGAGGAAAGTTATCACCGAGATATATCGGGCCCTTTAAGGTACTCGAGAGGGTTGGTACAATTACTTATCAACTAGTGTTACCACCATATTTATCAAGTGTTCACACGGTATTCCATGTCTCCATGCTCCAGAAGTACTCTAAATCTGACACGTGTGGTGGATTGGGGCAAGCTAATTGTTGATGCAAATGAAACCTTTGTGGAAGGACCAATACGTATCATAGATAACTGAGAGTAGGTTTTGTGAGACAAAACTGTGAGGCTTATGAATGTGTTGTGGTAGCACTGAGATATGGAGGAAGCGACATGGGAGCGTGAGAATACTATGCGTACCAGTTATCCATTCTTATTCAAGGATGGAGGTACATTCTTGTAGTCATAAGTATTGTATTACTTGTTGCATACGCATACGGCTAAGTGTACATGAGTGTGTGAATTTCAGGGACGAAATTCTTTTTATGGGGGAAGAATGTAAAATCTGGGTAAATTTGAATTTTTGTTAAAAAGGGCAAAATGATAATTTGCCACTATGGTATGGGTTAAAAACCTAAATTTTTTTAGACCTCGAATGACGAAATGAACCTCACCATTGGATTCATCTTACAAAATCTAATTACCCAACCAATTTTTGTTGAATTCTAAGATAATCAGATTTTTTGTGTTTTACGAGGCGATCGGGTGTCATGTGACCTAAAAATGAGACATGAAATTAAATTTTAAAAATTAGAAAATAATTTAAAGCTATTTCAAATAAAAAGATTTTGAACTTGAATCGAGAGGAAATTTAATCATTTCGGGACAAAACTGGACCCGGAGAACAGAGGACATGTGACGCTATGAGGGCCAAGCAGTCCAAGAGGTATAAATAGGGGTGAAAATCAGAATTTCTCCCCCATTTTTCAGCTGGGTTTCATTAGAGAGGGAAGAGAGAGAAAAAGAGAGAGTTTCCAATTTCTCTCTACGATCTATGGCATTCCTTTGGTCGAATCGACTTAGGCTAAGAATTAAAGTTCCTCTACGCGATGAGGGCTATGACTACGTACCAAAAATGGTATTTTGGAAAAATCAAGGTTTGAGATTGGTTTGTGTTCTTGAAGGTTTCTACAACTTGTTCTTACTCTTCAAGAGGTAGGGTTCTTTCCTAACTAAGTTTATTTCCAACCTAGGGTTGTTATATGAAATTAGTAGGGTTTTAGAAATGTAATTTCCTGTGTGGCACTTACCTATAATAGTTGAAATGTTGAAAGTGATTATAGAAATGGTAAAATCAATTCTATCTTGAATTGGGTACATAGAAATTACTTGATGTGATTTCTTGATAAATATGATATATGTGAGTGTTTGATAAAATGCCTTGAATGATTAAAGTATGTTATTTTGATAAAATTGGAATAACATGCTAGGATGATGTTGTAAATTGTAACTATATTCTTATGATATAATTGACAATTGAGAATGTTGAATGAGATAGAATGTTGTTCATTATGTGCACATGACAGTGGAATATAATGTGAAATTACAATTGAGATCTTAGTTGCATAATAATATGAAATACTATTGTATATTTACATTGCATATGCACGGGTAGTATCACATTCGTGGGCATTGACATGAGTGTTGGTGTGTGTGCATGGTTTGATCAAACACTATTCTTGGTGGATGATGCGTTGGCTTGGGATAGTTGGACCGAGGTTCGACTGAGTCACACGGGTTAAATTAAAAATTGGACCAGGGTTAACAAGGACTAGATTGTCCCTCGGGTGCAAGACCCAATGATTGGATACGCACACCTTTGGTGTAGAGTCCATAAAGTTTGTCGGCGTATGCAGAGCCATTGGCGAAAGTCCATTAATGTCGTGTTGTTTGGGTGCGCATTAGTGTGAGTCCATAAATACCCACCCCAAGAAAGACCCGGAATTTATAATGGTCATTGGATGTTCAACCTCAATGGTGGGGGCTTGGAATGACCAGATTCATATGCATGGCGTTGCATGTGTTGAGGGAGCTGGTAAAGATTTGGGTTGAGTAGCATGTGTAAATATCATTTCATATCATGGCATGGCATAGAGGATTCCATTTTTGAATTATATATTCTTGAATGAAGTGATTGTTTCTTATGAATTGCATGCAAATATTTCATATGCATCTAGGTTAGGGAGTAGCCTCTTTAGGAGGTACCCTATTAAGCGTGGCTCACCCTTTATGGGGGACAACATTTCAAGTGCAGGACATGCGTCGGTGGACGGCTCTCAATTGGTCCCTCATTGTTGAAGAAAAGCTGAGATACGGCTTTTCAATCATGTTTTTGTAAAACTAAGATGTAATCTAGTTTTTGGAAATGTAATTTCATGTAAAGGACTGTAATAGAATTCATATGAACTGTATTTTGTTTAAAATGTATGTTATATGAGTTTGGGTTAGTGTGTAAAGGGTTGAAATGGATTGGAATTGAAAAAGGATGGACATGGGGGAAAAGTAGTAAGACCTACCGGTAGAATGATGAGCTCTTCTACCGGTAGAACTTTTCCAGTAGGCTTTTCATACCGGTAAAACGTCACGTTTCTATGATAGAACATTTCCAGTAGCCATTTTCTACCGATAGAACTTTTACATTTTCTACCGGTAGGTTTTGTTCCAATCTCAAATTTTGAAATACTTTTACTAGGCCTTTGGATCTTGGGTTCTTTTGTTCAAATGATATAAATTGACAATAAATGAAAGTAAATTGATGTATATTGGATCTTGGGTGAGTCATGTGATTGAATGGTATACAGGTTATGCATTTGGGAGTGCCTGGTACAAGCGAGACTTTGCCCAAATTTTGTGTTGTTGTGATCCCGGTAAAGGGGATGTTGTGCCGTGGTGTCGGGTTATGCGGCATTCATGGGGTATTTTCGCTAGTTGATGGGGGATCAACGAGTTGACAAAAGAACCCCCATTGTGGGGGCGTCACAATTATTATAAAGAGACTAAATCATAATTTCTAGGTATGAATATAAACAAAGAACAAGGTTAAGGGTCAATTTGAATTAATAATGGCCTAAAATCATATCTCAAGAGCTACTGGTAAACTCACTTCATATGCAAATAATTCAAAAATATATTAATTGTTCACAAAACTAGTATTGACAAAACAAATATAATGAGATTATTCAATAGAATTTGCTCAATGAAATTATCCTTGTTTGAGTGCATGTATATATCACTCCAATGAAAATTAGCTCAAAAACTCACAAAAATGACATAAATCATCTCCATTATGTGTATCAAGTCTAAAGGTAAATGTATTATTTTAAACAAAACTTATCATACTAAAATGCAGTACAAAGTTCTATAGCATGCTTAAACAAGTATAAATTCAAGTTCCAATCAAATATTCCCTAACACAATGTTAGTCAAGTCATAAAAACACGATTCAACATAATTAATAAATTTTTTTATTTTACCTATTAACCAAAAAAAATAAAAACAAATCAAAATTGATACAACACAAAACACACCCACACCCCCAACCTAAATTCAACATTGTCCTCAATATAAAAATAAATAAATTAATGCTTAGTAAGAATAATGAAGAAAGATCAAATGGGAAATAATACTTGGTGCCGCAAGAACTAGCAATCCTATAAAATAACAATTCAAATAGAAAAGTATAAATAAAATAAAATCTAACTACCATTATACAATAAAAAAATCTATCAGTCAATTGGCTTCAATTCAGACTTGAATGTTCGACCATTTAATTAGAATGGCATGTTATTTTGATGTGGTAATATATCCTTAACTCTTGAACTACACTCATTCACCCCTAGCACCTATGTAGCAGACAAAGAAAAAGTAGTATATCTAATTTTAGATTTTCCCCAACCTTTATCATCATAAGACTCAACTAAAAAAGCTTGTAAAGGATTTGAAAAAGATGGCATATTAAATGAATCTTTTTCAAGTATCTCAATCACATTGACATCCTTAACCTCACCAAAATTGATCATACCAATCATATCATCACTCTTTGGCTTCGAAAGTTCCTCATTCTTTTGGGCCTTCATTGGAATGGTCTTTTCAATAATTTCTTAACCATTAAGAGTGATAATGGATTGAACATCTTCAAATTGAGGTTCGAAAGAATAAACACTCACATTACATTAGCCTTGTGGAACTTGTTGTACTTGGGTGGGAGTTACATTGTTTCTTGATTTCTCAATTTGGTCAACATGGTGAAAGTGTTTCTTATATAGTTTAAGACTTGTAAGTTATTGTAAAACCCAGGAAACTTTGAACTTTTTCTGAAAAAGGGCAAAACGGTAATTTGCCACTATGGTACGGGTTGCAAACCTGAATTTTTCTAGAGCTTGAATGATGAAACGGACTTCACCATTGGATTCATCTCACGAAATCTAGTTACTCGGACAAATTTTGTTAAATTCTGAAATAGTCGGGTTTTTCACGTTTTTCGAGGCGACAGTGTTCGGTGACCCCCAAAAATGAAATTTTTTTAAAATTTTAAAATTTAAAAAACCTTTTAAATAAAGTTCATATAAAATATTTTGAGCTTAAATCGGTACGAAATTTAATTATTTCGGGACAAAAATAGACCCGAAAATAGGAACCCTGTGGCGCATTGTGAGCCAAGGGTTTTGGGACTATAAATAGGTGGAAAAATCTGATTTTCCCACTGATTTTTCTCTGCTGGTCTGAACGTTGGGCTGAGAGGGAGCAAAAGAGAGAAAACAAGGGTTCTCAAGCCTTTCCTCTTGCGATATAGGGCCAAGCTTTGGTCGAATCAACTTGGACCAAGAACAAAAAGTGTTCTCCTCAACGTGGGCTACAAAACTATACCAAAAATCAAAGATTTCACCGAAGATCCAAATGGGGGATTTTAGAGAAATCAAAGCTTTGGGCTTGAATCGTGTTTTTGAAGCATCCTACGGGTGCTTTACGCTTCAAGAGGTAGGATTCCCTCCTACTTAGGTTTTCTCTCAACCTGGGAATGTGATATGGAATGGGTAGGTGTATAGAACTATATGTCACTTGCCTATTGTTTTTGTTTTGGTGAAATGGGTATTGAGAGTGGGTAGCATGACTTGAGACAAATTCTCTTGTTTAAAGTACCACTAGTATATATGAAGTGTAAGAAATGGGTAGAATAATTTCTATTTTAAAAATGGATGTGTAGAAATCACTTAATATGATTTCTTGAACTATATAATGAAATTGAGTGTATTATGTGTTTACATGAGTGGTGCCTTGAAGGTGTTTGATTAAATGCCTCCTTTAAGGTGTTTGAATAAATGCCTAGGTGAAAATTATGTTTGGCATGGACTATGTATAGCATGCTTGGATATTGTATTGAATGAAAACTTGTCTATGGTTATGGAAAAGAGGAAATGGGTATAGAAATTGGTCTAAAACCAAATTCTAGCTTGAAATTGATATGTGGAAGTTACATGTGTAATTTCTTGGATATTGGTATTATGTAGGCATGCTATGTGTGTAAAACCCGGTAAATTTAAACTTTTTACAAAAAGATCAAAAGGGTAAATTGCCGTTACAGTACGGGTTAAAAACTTGAATTTTTCTAGATCTCGGATGATGAAACAGACCTCACCGTTGGACTCGTCTCGCGAAATCTAGTTACTTTGTAAAATTTCATCGAATACCAAGATAGTCGAATTTTTCATGTTTTACGAGGCGATAGAGTCTCGGGTGACCCAAAAAGGAGGTTTTTGATAAAATTTTAAAATAAAAATATTTTGAACTTAAACCGGGATGAAATTTAATCGTTTCGGGGCGAAAACGGACTCGGGGAAAAGAGGGTCGTGTGGCATGTTGTGGGCCAAATATTAAAAAGTATAAATAGGGGGGGAAAATCAGATTTTTTTCCCCATTCTCTTGTCCAACTGTTAGCCGATAAAGAAGAGAGGGAAATAGAGAAAGTTCTGCACCTTCTCTCTACGATCTATGACTCCACGGAGCTCGAATCCACTCGGGCCAAGAAGAAAAGTTGTTCTCCACGACATGGGCTACAAAACTATACCAGGGATGTCGATTTTGGGCGAGATTCTAAGGAAGGGATTTTTGGGAGGAGAAGATTCTAACTTGAATCGGCCAACGTGTTCTTTATGCTTCAAGAGGTAGGGTTCCTTCCTACTCGGGTTTATTTTACAACCTAGGGTGTTTTGTGTAATGGATAGGTTGATAGAGATATATATCACTTGTCTATGGATGTGGATTTTATGGAATTGATTGATTTGGTGAATTGGGTATGAGAAATTGACCTAATTAAAATTAAATTCCTAGTTTGGAATTGACGTGTGGTAATTACTTGTGTAATTCCATGGAACTTGATATTATGTGGGCATCCTGTGTTTTAATTATGCCTTTATGAACAAAGTGTGTTATTTGGATATATATGAGAAAATAACATGTTTGTGAATTATTGTTGGAAATGAAATGTTGACATATGTTCATTGATATATCGACATTGTGATGAAATTGGTGATAAATTGCATGACATATGTATACATGTGGTTAAAGTTGCTCATATGGCATTCATTACATGTGGACATGACATTGAGATAGCAATGGTGCATTACATTGTATTTGCACGGGAGTATCACATCCTTGGGCATGAGACATGGGTGTGGGTTTGGGTGAGTGCATGGGTTGGTCAAACACCAATCTTAGTGGTTGACGAGTGGGCTCAAGAAAGTTAGATTGAATATCCAGCTGAGTCGCACAGTTGCATGAAAAAGAATTGGGTTGGGGTTAGCAAGAAGGGCTACACTATCCCCCGGGTGAGAAGCCCGATGTTCGGATTTGCATTTCCGTTGGTATAAGAGCCCATAAAGTGTGTCGGTGTACTCGGAATCATTGGTGGAAGTCCATGAATTCCCTGTCAATTGGGTGACCGTTGGTGTAAGTCCATAAATACCCACCCCAAGAAAGACCCAGAGATTTTAAATAGTCACTAGGTGTGTAACACAAATGGTAGGGGCTTGGAAAGCCCAGTTTTGATACTCACTGCATAGCAAAGGGTGAAGGTAAACGACCGGAACTAGAAAAGCTCAGTTTTATACACATTGGCATTGCATGTGTTGTGGAGCCGGGAAGGGCTCGGATAAATTGCATGAATGGGTATCATTTCATTTCATGGCATGATATGTTAGATTCCAACTTTGATTTGCTTAAATCATGGGTGGAATGATTGTTGTTGAAAAATGTTGCATGAACATTCATATGCACTTAGGTCGGGGAATAGCCTCTGTAGGAAACATTCTACTGAGCGTTGGCTCACCCTATACGGGAAAATATTTCAGGTGCAGGACACACACCGGTGGAAGGCTCCCAATTCGAACCCCATGGATAAAGAAAGTCGAAATGTGGCTTTTGTTTTGAAGTTTTGTAAAACTTATGTTAAAAACTACGTTATGACATGTAAACGTATGAAATAAATGTGATAGAACTTATATGGATCATGTATAATGTAGAAAACTATATTTTACATGTTTGGGATGTTTATGAGAAGGTTTGGAATGAATTGGAAATGAAAAATAGATGAAACAGACAATTCTGGGCAAAACCTTCCGGAAGGTTTGGACAAAGACAATGAAAAGTTGTTGAACAGTGGGTTAAACCTTCTGGAAGATCAATTCTAACCTTCCGGAAGGTTTTCACATTTTTCTAAAATGAGGGAATCCAGTGTGTAACTTCTTCCGAAAGGTTTAATACACCTTCTGAAAGGTCGACACATCCTTCTTAAAGATAAGATTCCAATGTGCTCGATCTTCTGGAAGATTGAGGGAACCTTCCGGAAGGTTTATGAAAACCTATCGGAAGGTTTTCCAAAAATCTGAAATTTTAATAATGTTTGGCCAGGCTTTTGGGCTATGTGTTCCCTCACTCCAAGAATTTAAATGAACATCAAGGGACCTCGATCTGGCCAAATGGTAAAACGTACACAAGTTAAACATATGAGTTATAATTTCGGTTAAGGGGATGTGATAGACGTGAAGTCGGGTTCTGCAACAATTGCATGTATTTCTGCGGGTTGACTGGTGGTCAACGGTTGACAAAAGGACCCCCAGTTTTTGGGGTGTCACAATGTGTTTATATTGTGCCTTGTGAATTAAATGTGTTATTGACATAGATTATGTGTTAAGATGCTTATGTTTGGTTGTTAAGTATAAAATGTTGATATATATTCATTGATATATTGTCATTGTGTTGGATAAAAGTAATTATATGCACATGATATAATTGGGTATAATGTTAATATATGCTTTATGATGTGTTAGCATTATGATGGATTGTGAAAATTATATGCTTTAGATATAATTGGCAATAGAATAGTCGAAATTGGTCATTTGACATTCATTACATATGGGCATGACATTGATATTGCAATGATACATTACATTGCATTTGCACGGGGGCATCGCATTCATGAGCATGAGGCGTGAGTGTGGGTGTGGTTGCATGGTTTAATCAAACAACCTACTTGGTGCTTGGTGGGTGGGCTCGGGAAAGTTGGATTGAAGATCCGACTGAGTCGCACGGTTACATGCATGAAAAACTTGTGTTGGGTATAGCAAGAAGGGCTAGATTCTCCATCGGGTGCAAAACCCGGCTACTTGGTTCACACACTCCCCTGAGGTGAAATTTCAAAAAAGTGTGATGGTGTACGGAACCGGCGGTTGTGATACCAAAATTCGTTGCCCAACAAAGACACAATATTTTATTTTATAAAATAACCATTCAATGGGTAACATCCATCAATAATTTGGTTTTATAAAAACATAACTTTTATTTCAAACAATCATTGGATGGAATTTCATCAAATGACGATTTCATTGCACAAGTGCATTGCATTGTGTTGTGGGAGTCGGTGAGGACTCGGGTTAAAGAGAATGAGTGAGTTTCATCTCATTTCATGGCATGACATAGAATTCCTATCATTGGATGCATATTTTTGATTGGAATGTTTTGAATTATTGATTGGTTGCATTGTGAACATTTCATATGCATCTAGATTAAGGAGTAGCCTCTGTAGGAGATACTCTATTGAGCGTAACTCACCCTATATGGGAAAAAATTTTAGGTGGGGGATACACACCGTTGGACGGTGCTCATTCAGGTCCCCAATGACGAAGAAAGGCCGACTTGTGGTTTTAGTTTTTTTTTTGTACTAACTTTTGCAAAGTTAGTTTTGGGCATGTAATGTATGTAAAAGAATTATAATTTTGAATTTGTATTAACTATGTTTAATGCATAAATCATGATATGGGAGTATGAATTGATGTATATTGGACCTCGGATGGGTCATGTGATTAAATGTTGTTATATGAATATGGATAAATGGACTCGGTGTGATAAATGTTGTATATTAGACCTCGGATGGGTCGTGTGATTGTATAGTGCATAGGTTGTGTTTTAGGTAGAGCTCTCCGTACAAAGGAGACTCTGCCCGAATTTCGTTAAATTATGAATCCCGATAAATGAGGCATAATGGCGTGATATCAAGTTACATGATATCTACGGGTATTCCGCGGGTTGATGGGTGATCAATGGCCCCCCGGATTTTGGGGCATCACAGTTTGATTATTGATGACAACTTGTGGTTGCATGAATGTGTGCAATGTTTCCTCAAGTGACTCCCTACATGGTGGTGTACAAGGTATAAAATTAGAAGGTCATGGAGGATGAGGTGGTGTTGGTGCATTATTGTAATTTTTATTTTCTTGATCATGGAACACTTCTTTGAGAGTTGAAATAGTTGGACATTCATGTTTTGGCTGCCTCATGATCTTGCAAATTTTACAAACTTTTCATGTTGGATGGATTTGATTTTATTGACATTCCTCAATTCCATAACTTCTAATTTTCTAGCCAAAATATCTACCCCAGAACTAAGGTTATCCTCCTCCCTAGGGTGATACTTGCCTCCACGAGATGAAGCAGTAAAAGATTCAACCTTAGATATGCAATCGGGAGAGGTTGTGGTGTCCCAAGATTGGACATTCTCAGCTATTTGGTCAAAATATTTGAATACTTCATCTAAACAATTCACCATTGCACATCATGTCTACGAATTGGCACATTTGGAAAGGTAAACCTTCATAGAAAAGCCTATGGTGCGCCAAATCTCGTAGACATGATGTGCGCAAGATTTAAATAAATCTTTTAAACGTTCCTAATATTGATAAAATATTTCATTGTTTTTTTTAAAAGAAAATTCATGATTTGCCTTTTCAAAGCATTAGTCCTATGTATTGGGAAAAAACTTTTTCAAAAACTCATTTTGCATCTCTTGCTATGTGCCTATTGACCTAGGTCTCAAAGAATTAAACCAAGTCTTAGCTTTGTCCTTGATAGAAAAAGGAAAAAGTTTCAACCTAACCACATCTTCAGTGCAAGTTTGGTCATGAAAGGCAACACAAACTTCGTCAAAATCTCTTAACTACAAATAAGGGTTGTTCGATTCTAAGCCATAAAATCTTGGAAGTAATGGAATCATACCCAATTTAAAAGTAAAATTAGTGGCTTATAGTGGGAAAATAATGCATGAAGGGGAAATATGGGGAGGGGGTTGTAAATATTCACCCAAAGTTAGCATTTTTTTTCCCCAAAGTTAGCATGGGTGAATTATTTTAGAATTCAATCTCCCTATGATTAATACCATCATCAGCCATCGGGCTAAGTGTATGAGCGTGGACACGAGAATCAAACAAATTACAAAAAAATAGTATCTAAATCTACTTTAACAAAATGCCTTTTCGGGTCGAGAAACCATGAGCGCATTAAAAATTAAAAAAATAATAATAATAAGGGGTAGAAGTAGAGAACAAAAAGAAAATGACAGTAAATAAAAAGTAGGGAGCAAGATTGCCAAATTTGTGATGAATCTCAAACCTAGCAAACCTCAATGAATGATTGTGTGTTCCTTTTCTTCCAACAAATACCTGGCAATAGCTCAAAAAATTTACTACAATTTTAGAATTAATCACCCAAATTCAGGTTGTGCAAAGTAATAAATACTCGGGAATCCAAGATGGAACCACAAGGAATTGGTGAAAACATGGGACACAAGAAAAATAAAAGAAACAGTGCTTTGATGAATTTGATTGAATTTGTTTTCAAAAAGCAATGAAAGTTTGGTTTAAAACAATAATTGGAGATACTAAAGCATCAGAGATTCCCTTCCAACTCAATATTTATTCCTAATCTAGTTTTTGAACTTAATTAAGAATCAGCAGAGGAGTGATATTAATTGAAAACAAATTCAAAAATATAATAGATAAATTATTTGGATAGAAATTAGTATTTAATTGTACATCACAAGCATTCACGTGCCCGACGATGAATCAAGATCTCCAACAAATAAAACATATTTTTTTATCACAAACAATAAATCAATTATTTTTCATAAAAATTCCAATTAATTGATTCAACCACACAAAATTAGTTATTTGACTAGTAGGGAATCTAAAGTATTCGATGTACGTGGCACAATGAATCAAGAGATTTTACAGGGAAAAAACTTTATTAAATCATAGAAATTAATCAATAAGAAAAATCATGCATTAAAGAACAATGAATCAAAAATAAATACCTTGTTTCATTGAAAGATTCACCCATAGCTTTAGTTTTGAAGATTTAGACATCTATAGACATGAAAAATAAAGAAAGATATAGAAGATGGGATCTAGAATTCCCCATCTCTCAAAAGAAATAATTTATATTTATACTAGGGAGGATAGGGTTGTCCTTGAACAAATCTTTGCCAAAATAGAAATACATTTAGGTCAAACATCATGGATCAATTCTTGGAGGCGCATCCCCATGCGATACCATATTTGTGCAAACTTTGATCTCATGTTTCGTATAGTTAATGGCCGATTCACAGAATTTTCATGAAATACACTTTATAACTCTTGAAGTCTTCTTTCTAACGCCACAAAAATTGTGTCAATCGGACATCAGAGTAAAACGTTAGAACCAAAAATACTAAAGATGCATCAAAGCCTTATCTTCTAGAATACTTTCCTAATCCAACTCTAAATAAGCTTCCTACTAATATGGACTCTCATAAGGATTAAATTGTTTCCTTATCTTCAAATTTTCTTATTTTAAACTTGACCCTTCAATCCTTATCAAATATCTCCTTATCAACTGTGACTCTTCTTCTAATATTTGTTTCACTTGTTTATTTATTATTACTTTAAATCAACCAAATTACCTACAAAAAAAATTAGACAACTAGAACAAGTATCAACCTATAAAATAAATGAATCTAATACATTTAATCACAAATAATATGAAATTAACCAATCATTAAATAGAATAAAATAGTACTTTAAATGATTAATCAATAGCACATAAGTACACTATGAGTTGGTTGATAGGATTGATTGAGCACTATTATCATACATAGTGGTTTGGTAGTGTTGATTGTTAATCCATAAAAATGACAAATCCATTACACTAATCTTCATGAGTTTGATGGTTTGTTCTTGTTAAGGTGTTCTCCAATATTAATTGCAAAATTAATCAAAAAAAAGAGGTAATTATGGTAGATTAGGTTATAATTTAGTGTTTGTTCAAAAAAAGATGTCCCATACTTCTTTGGTACTGGTTTGCTAGCATTGATTGAACAAACACACACACAAAATGCTACAATAAAGTCAAGGGGAGTCGTTGGCCATGCCTAAATACCCCCAGTGCATGTGCACACACACACAAAATAGTATATTAAAGACTTTAAGATAGAAAGAAAGGTGTGTAACACAAGAATCGAATGCTAAAGAATAAAGCTCATCCTAGATACAAAAGGCAACCATAAAGTTACTTGCCTCCTTCGAAAGTTGAAAAAAATGATGGTCTTTCTCACTCTTCAACTGAGCAACAAATATACCAATGTTTCATAATCAACTATCCGTGAAAGAAAACACGACACCTCCTTCCCTCAATATTTTTTGTACAAAAACAACTTGATATATTGTACTGAAATTATACAACTATATAACCACGTATGTTTCAGGTAGATAACAGTTATCTTGCATAACTTTCCAAGGTCTACCATACCTTGAACTTCGTAATTTCAATGAATTTAGGAAAAAACCTTCATTTCACTTGAATATCATGGAATACAGACTGCATCAACTCTTTGGAGTAGCTCTAGAACACTTGTTGCTTTTCTTTTGGCCCTATCTATGCCATTCTTGACAATTCTTTCAATACCTTTTCTACTCCAACCTCCCTTTCTATTTTCAAGTATTGTACATCGCCTGTATAGAGAGACCATAGTATAGTTGTAAATTCTCTCGGTTGCGTGGTGAACCAGTTCTTATAACCTCAACCAGAACTAGAATTGGTTCAACCTAACCAATGGCTATTTTCCCTTCTTGATGGCTTGCAAGTATAGGCAAAATGGCCAATGCCTCATCCATCATTCCACCCCAGCATCCTTAAGAAATCTCTTCAAAGGTGGCACAATCCCGGACCTTAAAGACCTCACCTTGTTTCCTTGATATATTGAGAGGTTAAAAATAGCAGTAGGCGCATCTTTCTTTCCTCTTGGAGTGCCCTGGTAGAGCAAATCAATAAGAGCTGGGATAGCCCCTACTGCACCTATTGCCACCTTGTTCTGATCTACAATGGATAGACTAAAAAGGGTTGTAGTTGCATTTTCTCTTGCCAAGGTTTTGGACACTTGGTTGCAGAATGCTTGAGTAGGAAGAAGAAATATTGCCCAAAGATAAGAGGAGAACAATGAAGGTCAAAGTGAGCGAGAGTGAAAGTGAGTCTACCTCAAGTGAGGACTTCTATTCTCAAGAAGATGAAGATAATTTTACGGCCTTTGTTGGTTCACATTCCTTTCCCCTAAGAGAACTTGTTAATGCAAGCCTCGCAGGAGTGAACATCTCGTACCAAATGAGCACCAGCTACTAGAAATTATGCGAACTTGATCAAGCCTTCTAAGGTATTGTTTGATTGCAGTCTATACTTAAGCCTTAATTTGCATTCAGAAAGAAACATAGGGCTAAGTACTTATGCATCACATAAAGTAAGTTTTAAAATGATTTGGTCAATTAAGATCATGATTAACTAAGTTATCTAGTTCAACTTACCCAACCTAACTAGTGTACGATTGCCATGAGTTTAACTTTTCTTAGACCTTTAATTCAGTCTTCAAGTAATCTCAATGCCAACTGGCTCAAGCTTCTTTAATCTTCAAAAAATTAGACTTCAACCTCAACAAACTTTATTCATGTGATTTAGAGAATTTTATCAATTACAAAAATACCCTTATATATATTATTACAAGAATGGGACTTCAACCTTGCCTGTTGAAGAGTGGACATGTGTCACCAATAGGGTGATTACACCAATAAATATTCTTGTGTTTTAGCTAGGTTATGATTCTGGCTTACATGTTCTTTAAATGTTTCTCACATAAATTACTAATCATAATTTCTTAGTGAGATGACAAATGACTACAACTTTAAGGAATTCCAAGATTAGGGTTATATTAAGATTTGATATTATTGGTGATATACCACGTCAATTGTAGTCATTTGTCATCTCACGTGGGATTTTAGCAAATGACTATTTTGTTGGACTAGTCAAGCCCTAATAATTCCCGCTTGGCCTTGGCCACCTAATATATAGGAAAAATTAGACAAGGCCCCTCAAGTATACGAAATTACACATGGACCCTTCAACTATGTGTGCGTGTAACACATAAAACCAACATCGTGAACGGCCCATCAAAATTGAATAACGACATAATATTCTCCATTTATATTTCCTAAAATGCCCTTACCTTTGCTGGGACCTCCAAATATGAACCTTGGGACTAATTTGACTGTTAGAATAAGCAATATAAATAGCACCCACATGTTTAAACTATCTCCATCCCCAGTTTTGAGAAAGACAACCTGCTGAAGCTCTCTCTCTCTCCTCACACTCACACACACACACACAAGGCCTAAGGTATTGTCTAACATCTTTCTAGTTTTTAAATTAATTTTTGATACTTGATTATTTGGTATTTCAGTGAATTGTTAAGCTAAAAAAAATGAATTCTTCAAGCAATAGTGGATCCAATGGAGGATCTGATGGACAATGGTTGCAATTCAAAAATAGAAAGTGTAGATGTGAAAAACGAGCCATTATAAGGATATCTGAATCATCACAAAATCTGGTAAGACTTTATTTTAGTTGTCCCAAGTGTAGTTATTTTGAGTGGCGGAACCCACATAACTTGGAAATCAAAGCAAAAGAAACTATCAAACATGCCAAATTCTTCAACAAAACAAAGGTCACAATAGAAGGGTTCAAATAGTTTCATTGATTTGCCTTTTATTACTTTACAACATACTAGAAATGGAGTAAGCAATTTAAAATGGCACAACCAAGGCAAGCAAATATATTCTGAAAAGCCATTTAATCCAACAAAAGCCTAACATGCCATCAGACTATACCACATATGTTTAACATTTACATAGATCAAAAAACATCCCAAAAGCTATGTTTTTCTTGCCACCAAAATGTACCCCCCAAACTAAATTAACAAAATATACAATAAAACTTCATTTACAACCCAAAAGAACCAAAATTATATACCATGCTAATTCGACAACAGCATGTCCAACATAGTCTGCCACCCAAGAACATCCACTACCTAATAGACCACCCAAAGAAAGAGTTTGCAATGCCTAAAACATCGCATATTGAGACTTCTCATTGTTGTTAGGAGGAGCACCTTAATTCCCCTTGCTACTTTCTCCCTACTTCAAACCTTTGCTATCACTTTCTGAAGAGCCATCTTTATGTTTTCCTCCTCTCTATAATTACATAGGAATGTTATAATTAAGCAAGAATGTTATGAAGTTGGCTATTTATATGTGTCTATTTACCTTCTTTCTCATCAAAGATGCTACACTTTTAATTCCAAGCCTTGTCAGGAAGCTGAGATGCTCTTATTAAGCTAAACATTTGTGACATTTCTAGTAGATCCACTCTGTCAAGTCTAAGATATAAAAAAGATGACATTATTAGCACGCTGAGAATATGACATTATTGTGTATTTCGATTAATTGGACTTCACCTGAGAAGGCTAAGAATTAAAATAAGAACTAGATCCAACTTGAGAAGGCTGAGAAACAACATGAGAACTAGATCCTACTCCTTGCAACTACCACACTAGTAATTAAAAACTAGAAAATGAGACAATAACTACATACCATATCAGCTGTATTAGTATCAACTCCACTATTAGCTCCAATACTGTCACCTTCACCAACATTACCACCTAAACCCACCTACATATAGAAAATTTATGTTGTAATAGAATAAAAAATTGAAAAATTATTCTTAAAATAAAGTAAATGAAAAGAGTATTAGATTACCATTGTCTTTCTATGCTTCCTCACTCTAATTGGTCCCCTTCGGCAAGTCCTCTTGTTGTGGCCATACACCTTGCAATTAACACACCTAACAATGCATGATCTTTTAGATTAAGTGGATAGGGCTGCTTCATCCACCTCTCTTCTTCTATGTGTCTTTTTCTATTTTTTCTTGGCCTTCTAGGGAGCTTTCTTAGAGGTTGAGGAAGAAGTTTAGAGGGGATAATCCCAAGATTGTGGGCCATAATTTGACATTTGAAATGGGATGGATCATTTCACCATAAGCTTTGAGATAGGTGTCCTTGGAGTAACATGCATCACAAAAATCGTCAATATTTTGCCTTTTCCTTCAATCCATTGCAAAGGCCTTTTTTTTGCCATGTATAACTGCATTCTTAGAGGATTCACTCCATATTTTTTCAATTCTTTCCTCAATCCTGTGATTGTCATGTTAGGAGTTGCCCTCAAAACATTCATAAGTTTGTTTATGATCCATGGCGCATTTGCTTCGTTGGGTTTTGCATTCTTCACATAGCTATGAACACTTCTATACGTCTTTATCTCGTATGTCACCATATTAGGCAAAGGAGAAGCATGTATCATCCATGGACAACCATCAACACCACAGTGTGTTGTCACTCTTGCATATTCATTTTTGTCTCTCACAAAAGGGAAACCCTCTTGAAAACATAATCCTTCACAGCATCTCTAGATGCTTTGATATTTTCAAAAGAGCATTCCTACCTCAAATTCTATCTTTTTCACCCTCTTTAACACTAAATACCTTACCAGTAAGTAAATCAACCAAGGGATTCTTGTGATGCCCCTAAATTTGGGGGTTCTTTCTCAACCTGTTGATCACACATCAACCTACGGAAGTACTCATGACTGCCGCATAACTCGACACCACGTCATCACATCTCCTTCATCGGGAAAGCAACCAACATAGAGTTAAGGCAGGGTCTCCCTGTACTAGAGCACTCCCAAATGCATAACATGCACATAGGTCAACCACTTGACCATTCCAAGGTCTATCCCCATCAATTGGGACTTAATATTTAAGCAATTTCATCATATAAGTACAAGGGCTCAATATCTAACAGCTTGGCAGAGTTATGTTTAATTTTTAAAAATTTAAGGAAGAGGTACCAGTACCTCTTACACATGGTACCGGTACCTGAGCCTTCTATCTGCCAGGTCCCTTCTTTTTACCAGGTACTAGTACTTAATCATTTAGGTATTGGTACCTAAGCCCACTGTTTGCTAGGTGTCGTACCTATATCTCGTGGTACCAGTACTTGAGTCCAATGTCCATCGAGTTACTAGTACCTTGGGCCTTGGTACCAGTACCTGAGCCCATTGAAATCTAGGTATTAGTACCCGTCAGTCTAGGTACCGGTACCTGGGTCATCGAATAGCGTGGTACCAGTACTTAATCACTTAGGTACCGATACTTAGGCCCAGATTTCCCCCAATTCTTTACAATCTTCAACCTTGAACCATCCAATCATTTTCCATACACTTTCGTACATTCATTTACATAAATTCTAGTCCATAAGAGTTCATTAGATAACTCTTTATACAATTTCACAAGTTCAATTCAAATTATACACTCAATTACAAAAATGTAATTTAGAAGCCATGTGTTGGCTTCTTCGTCAACAAGGACCCATGAGAGACCTGTCCATCGGTGTTTGTCCTACACTTGAAACATTGTTCTCATAAAGGGTGAGCCACACTCAATAGGGTATTTCCTAAAGAGGATACTCCCCATCCCAGATGCATATGAAATATTCACATACCATTCAACAATCAAACAAACATCCATTTAAGAATTCATAATGGATTTCACAATGTCATGCCATATCAAGAGATGATACTTACACATGTAATGCAACTCGAGCCCTCCACCAACTCCAATACCACAGGTAATGCCATGCATATGCAACCAGACATATCAAACCCTACCATTGATGTTGAACATCTAATGCCCAATTTACAAAATCCTGAGGCCTTTCTTAGGGTAGGTATTTATGAACTTCCACCAAGGGGTACCCAACCGACACGACATCTATGGACTTCCACCAATGGCTCCGCATACGCCGACACACTTTGTGGACTTAATATCAATGCAGTGCATATCCAAAATTACCCAGTCTTGCACCCGATGGAGAATTTAGCCCATCTTGCTAACCCCAGCCCTTTTTTCAATGAAATACGTGCGACTCAGTCAAATCTAGGACCAACTTTCCTGTGCCCACGTATCAACCCACCGAGGACAATATTTGATCAATACATGCACAAACACCCACACTCATGTCACATGCTCATGAATATGATATTTCTCGTTATAGTGTACACTTGTAATTACCAAAGCATGTTCAACATAAATGAACATATTCCATGTTAATCAACATTTCCCAGTTGTCAATTATATCATTCAAATAACATACTTAAATCATTTTTGGGCATTTTATCAAACACCGACAAGGCATAAGATTTATGTAAACACATAGCATGCCTATTTCATCACATATTTCAAGAAATTACAAACAAGCAATTTTCAACAAACCTAATCATGCAAAATTAGTTCAACATGTTTCTATACCCATTCTTCATACTCTAGTTACACTAGGAGTACATTATACAAGAGATTTCATCTCCAATCTTGCTACCCATTCCATATACAACCCTATGTTGAACCTAATTAGGAAAGGAATCCTACCTCTTGAAGCATAATACACTAGTAGAAGCTCCAAGAAACCCAACGCAAGCCTCAAGGCTTTGATCCCAACAATCCCGTTCTTGAGACTTTGGCAAAACCTATGATCTTTGGTACGTACTCGTAGCTCTCAATGAGTAGAAAAATATTTGTTCATGGCCCAAAGCAATTGGACGAACGGGTCACCCTATATAAAAGAAAGGAAGAAATGGGGGAGAGTTTATCTTTATTCTTTCTCCATCTCTCTATTACAAAAATTTTCTAAAAAAATGGTAAGAAAATCATATTTTCTTCCCCTTTTATTCTCCCGATTAACTTGGCTCGCAATGCACCACACGTGCCTCCTTTGTTTGGTCCAATTTGATCCCATATCAATTAAAATCATCTTGTGTTATGTTCAATATATTTTATTTTAACAAACTTAAAATTATTTAAGTGTTTCGCAATCAAAACTTGTTCATGTTTATTTTAGTCGCACGACACCCGATCGCTTGTAAAACATAAAAATTCTGACTATTTCAGAATTCAACAAAAATGAATTGGGTAACAAGATTTTGTAAGAAGAATCCAACAATGAGGTCCATTTTTTCATTTAAGTTCTAGAATAATTCAAATTTTTAACCCGTATTATGACAACTAATTACCATTTTACCCTTCACAATAAAATTTTAAATATTTATAGGTTTTACATTGGCGGTAGCTTGGTATTAAAGCCTAGATTCTCCATGTACCTAGGGCTTGCGGGGTGTGGATTTAGGCCATTGCATCCATTATGCATTACATGTTGTGTGCATTAAATGCTACATGGTATGTGTTATGTGAATTATATGCATGATTCTATGCGTATGAAAATGAGACACTAGGGTTAGAAAACATAAAATTGGGTGCTAAAAAAGAAAGAACGGGAAGTTTCATGGTTAAGGTGTCTACTAGTGGGTGGCAAACCTCGTACTAGTGAGACAAGGAGAGGAAATCTCAATGTTTTGACTTTGATCACTAACTTTGGGATACTATGTTAGTCTTCTATTGCTATCTTACGTGTTGTTAGATGGCAAGTAAAGGAAGAGGACACCGGAATAGTATAGGAGGTGGGTGGAACAACAACCAACCACCATCGACCTTTAATCAACAAGCCTTCATGAAGGCTATGGGCACAACGACTGCCACCTTTATGCAAGCCAATGCCAACATAGGCCAAGGAGGCTCAAACAACCTCCACGGGTTTAAGGCACATAAGCCACCAACCTTTTTGGGTGGGGCAGACCCGATGGTAGCCCACCATTAGTTCCAACAAGTGGACAATATCTTGGAGGCTATGGAGATCACATCTGATGCCACTAAGATAAGGCTAGTTGCGTTCTAGCTTGAGTGAGAAGCCCATCTATGGTGGGATTAGACAAAGGCCTCAAAGAACATAGAGACAATAAAGTGGGGAGTGTTCCATGAGCTCTTCATGGGCAAGTACTTTCCTTCAACTGTTCGTCAAGTAAAAGCCCGAGAACTCTTGGATTTGAAGTAAGGGACTATTATAGTGGTGGAATACATGGCTAAGTTCATCGAACTAGCCTATTTTGTTGACAACTACGTGGCCAAGGTAAGGAGGTTTGAGGATTGGTTGAAGTTGTCCATATGGAGAAAGATTATGGACCACTGCCTACAAGAATTAGACTCAATGGTCGAGATGACCATGGCCATCGAGAAGGAAGTGGAAAATGCAAGGAGCATTCAGGAAACGGGTGCTAAGGACAGGACCACAACTATCAAGGCCATGATTAATTCTTCTAAGGTGGGAGAAATTTCAGGGCTTCCTATCAGGCCGGCCAAATCACTTGTTTCAAATGTCACCAATTGGGCCACACGAAATGGAATTATCCTTAGAGGTAGGGATCTTAAAGCCACGGGGCATCTCAGTCCCTATCATAGGTGGGGCATCCATAGACTTTTTTCATTCCTCCTTATCCCCCCATGGGCTAGGAAAATCAGTTCCAGTTTTAAGGTGCTGCACAGGCCCCTATTACTTCATGAGTAGAGACTCCGCAATTAGGCCAAATGGGCAAGGGCATGGGCCAAAGTCAAGGGTAGGGCTTATAGGCCAAAACTTTGAGGGTCTAGGGGCGATTCTACGTCATCACCCCTCAGACTAAGCTAGTGGATCATTTGGTGATTCAAGATATATTCTCTCTCTCGCTTATGGACAAGGGTGTTGTTTGATTCAGGTGCATCTCATGCATTTATTTCTGCATCCTATATAAAAGGTTTGGGCTTAGAGTTTGAAATCTTACAAGAGCCACTACATGTGAGTTCTCCCTTAGGAGTTAGGGTTTATATTGATCAGATATGTCAGGAATGTGAGTTAGAAATGTCAAGGATTCTACTCATTATGGACCTTAGGGTCATGGACATATCAGAGTTTGATGTCATCATCGGGTTGGACTAGTTGGTAGCATACCGAGTCGACATCAATTGTGATCAGAAGAGGGTCACTACATATGCACTAGAGGGTGTATGTTTTAAGTTTCAGGGAGAAAATCACAATGCTTTACCCCAAGCAGTGTATTACTCTCATTGGCACAGGCAGTTGATGGGTTAGCTTGCGAGCCTTACACTTGAGGATGAGGTGAGACAAGAGATGGGTCTACCTTGAGTAGCTTGTGAGTATGCGAACGTGTTTTCAGATGAGTTACCAAAATTATCTCCACATCAGGATGTAAATTTCACCATTGAGTTACAACCCGGTGCATCTCCCATTTCTATAACACCACATCATATAGCACCTACTGAGTTACAATAACTCAAAGTCCAGTTGCAAGAGTTGTTGGACAAGTGTTTTCATTAGACCGAGTATCTCACCTTAGGGCACTCTAGTATTGTTCATTAAGAAGAAGGATAAGACCCTTAGACTTTGCATAGACTACCAATAGATGAATCTGGTCACCATCATGAATACCCTAATGGCCAAGGATTGATGACTTGTTTGATTAACTGAGAGGGGCACCTGTCTACACTAAGATAAACCTGTATATAAGATACCATCATTTGAGGATTAGGGAGGCAGATATCCCTAAGATGACATTTAAGACACAATATGGGCATTTCAAGTTTTTTGTTATACCATTTAGATTGACGAATGCCCCAACGACATTCATGCATCTCATGCAAAGGGTGTTTTAACCCTATCTTGATTAGTTTATCATGGTCTTTATTGATGACATCCTGATCTACTATAAGTCTGAGGAGGAGCATGAGGGTCACTTGAGAATTGTTCTATAGACCTAGAGAGACCATCAGTTGTATGCCAAGTTCAGCAAGTGTGAATTTTGGCTAACAGAGGTGCAATATTTGGGACACGACACGCTTCAGGTGTATTAGTGGACCTAGAGAAAGTTAAGGCATTCATGAATTAGGAGAGGCTAAAGTCAATCTTAGAGATACATAATCTCTCAGGATTGGAAGGATATTATTGGAGGTTCATTAAGAACTTTTTTTGACTAGCTGCATCTATACTAAATTGGGATGACTTATATGAGAGGGCATTCTCAGAGTTAAAAAAGAGGCTTACTTTGGCTTCTATTTTGATAGTTCCGGAGTGGGGACAGAAGTACATAGTATATAGTGATGTCTCAAAGGACGGACTTGGATGTGTATTGATGCAGTCTAAGAGGGTGGTGGCTTATGGTTCTCAGTAGTTAAAAGAGCCACGAGCAAAACTACCCCACACACAACATGGATTTGGTGGTTGTTGTCTTTGCCTTGAAGGCTTGGTGCCACTACCTATATGGAGAGCAATTCAAACTGCTTTCAGACCACAAGAGTCTAAAATACATCTTTACACAACGGGACCTCAACATGAGATAACGTAGGTGGATAGAGTACCTAGAGGATTATGACTTCACTTTGTATTACCATCCTAGTAAGAGAAATGTGGAGGCTGATGCAATCAACCAGAAGTCACGAGAAGTCTTGGCTAGTGTAGCTTCTTGAGAGTGGCAAATATCGAGACTATAGGATAGTTCGGGCTATGCTATGAGGATTAGGCTTATGCTTAGGGCACTTTGGGGAGTCTAGCAGCTAAGTCTTCCCTATTGAGTAGAGTGATCGAGTCCTAGGGGCAAGACATAGAGATATTATCCATCAGAGATCAAATACAGTCAAGTACAAATGAGGAGGGTAGGGTCATTCATGTAGACGGTAGTCTTCGATTTAAGGGAAGGGTTGCAGTTCCCCAATCTACAGATCTAAGAGAGGAGATCCTTAGGGAGTTTCATTGCTCCCATTTTGTTATGTATCCAAATGGCATGAAGATGTACCATGATCTTCGCTACCAGTATTATTGGAGCGAGATGAAGAAACATGTCGAAGACTTTGTTAGTAGATGTTTCGCGTGTCAACAGGTCAAGGTAGAGTGCCAAAGACCAACAGGAATGATATAGCCCTTGGAGGTGGTTGAGTCCAATGAGAGCATGTCAATATGAATTTTGTGACCTACTTATGAAGCTAGCACACTTCTTAACTATGCAGATGACCTTCACATTAGAGTAATTCTATAAATTATACATACGTGAGGTAGTCTGGTTGCACGGGATACCCATATTTATAGTGTCGAATCGAGACCCTAGGTTTATGGCCCAATTCTGGGAGAGTTTCCAAAGGAATATGGGGACACAATTAATGATGAGCATAACTTTTCATCTTTAGACGTACGGTCAGTCAAAAAGGACCATCTTAGATGTTTGAGAATATTCTTTAGGCATCCGTCCTTGATCTCAAGAATAGCTAAAAAGAGCACATACTCTTAGTGGAGTTCGCCTACAACAACAGTTATTAGGCAAGCATACAGATGGCACCCTATGAGACACTTTATGAGAGGTTATGCTATTCTCCGATTTGTTGGACAAAGGTTGGAGAGAAACTCTCTACGGGTCCAAATTTGATCTGAGACACCTCGGAGAAGGTGGACTTGATACGAAAGCATCTTCTTATAGCTCAAATCCAGTAGAAGAGATACGCCGACAAACGGCGACGATCTTTGGAGTTCGAGGTTAAAGATCACGTCTTCTTGAAGATGATGTCTAAGAAGGGAGTGGTCAAGTTCAAAAAGTAAAGGAAGTTGTCATCAAGGTATATGAAAATGAGATAACATGCTTGATAATGTTGTCAATTGTGATTATATGTTTGTGATATAATTAACAACTGAGTAAGGTTGATTGAGATGGAATATGTTCATAATATACTCATGATATGTTGAACATGCTTTGGAAATTGCAAGTGTAAACTACATTTGCATATGCACAAGAAACATCACATTTGTGGAAATGTGACTTGAATGTAGGTGTGTGTGCATGTTTTAATCAAACACCATCCTCAGTGGGTTGATACGTGAGCTCAGAAAAGTTAGACCTAGGTTCAACTACGTTGTACGGGTTGCATTGAAAACAATGGTCAGGTTAGCAAGAAGGGCTAGTTTCTCCCTTGGGTGCAAAACCCAAAAATTTTGGATACACACTCCATTGGTATTGAGTCCATAAAGTGTGTTGACGTACCTGGAGCTATTGGTGGAAGTCCATAGATGCCATGTTGGTTGAGTACCCATTGGTGGAAGTCCATAAATACCTATCCTAAGAAAGGCCCTGGATTTTGTAAATGGCCTTTGAATGTTAGACATCAATGGTGGGGCCTTGGAATGTATGCACGACATTGCATGTCGTATGGAGCGGGTGGAGGGCTTGGGTTGCATTACATGTGTGAGTATCATCTTATGACATGGCATGACATTGTGATATCCGTTATGAATTGCATATTCTTCACTGGATGTTTGATTGATTATGGAATGGTATCTGAATATTTCATATGCTTTTGGGTTGAGAAGTCGCTTCTTTAGGAAATACTCTATGGAGAGTGACTCACCCTTTATGGGAACAACATTTCAGGTGCAAGACAAACACTGTTGGATGTCCCTCACATGGGTCCTTTTTGATGAAGAAGCTAACACGCGGCTTCTAAATTACATTTTTGTAATCGAATGTGTAATTTGAATTGATCTTGTAAAATTGTATAAAGGGTTGTTTAATGAACTCTTATGAACTAGAATTTATGTAAATGAATGTGTGAAAGTGTATGAAAAATGATTGGATGGTTAAAGGTTGAAAATTGAAAAGAATTGAGGAAAATCTAGGCTCAGCTACCAGTACCTGTTGGATAATCGAGGTACCGGTACCTAGATTGACGGGTACCAATACCTGAATTCTAGTGGGCTCAGATACTGGTAGCAAGGCCCAAGGTACTGATTAGCACAAAAATATGATATATTTTGTATGCTAATATGCCCTTTTGTACTTGCTTTTGCCGTGAAATTGGGGAGAAAAGTGTTTAAACGTCTCTTTGATGGAATTTTTTGTGAATGTAGGTGAAATGATGTAAATGGGTTGAGTTAAGCCCCCATTGAAGTGTTTGAATTCAATGAAGATGAGGGGGTAGCTTAAAGGAAGGTTTGGAGGGTGAAAAAACCAAGAAAAATGCAAGTTGGTTGAAAACTTTCCAGAAGGTTTCGGCTTGGTCTTTTTTTGCAGTGCCAAAACCTTCCGAAAGATTTTGCCTACTAGATTAAACCTTCCAGAAGGTTTTGCTTACTGGAATAAACCTTCTGGAAGGTTTTTCCTATTGGTTGCCTCATTTAACTGTTCATGCACAAACCTTCCAAAAGGTTTTCTCCAAATAGCCCAGACAACCTGTAACTCAAGCTCTGCCATTTGGGGGTCCCACCTACACTTCTCCAACGGGTCCCATGACATCTCTTACACGTCTACAAGCCTCCCCTCACCTCTATTTGGACTTTTAAGGCCTTGGCATTAATGAGGAGGAAAGAGAAGAGGAAGGAAAAGGGAGGGAAAGGCTATGCTTGTCCTAGCTTACAACACTCCATCAAATCAACCCCCTTTTTTTGTAAGGCCTACCACACACCTATGAGAGCTCTCCATGGAAAAAATTAGAGCATTCATTATGTATTATAAAACATACATTGTAATATAGATAGAAGGAAAGGTTGTGCTTGTCCTAGCCTGCAACACTCCATCAAATCAACCCCCTTTTTGTGTAAGGCCTACCACACACCTATGAGAGCTCTCCATGGAAAAAATTAGAGCATTCATTATGTATTACAAATATACATTGTAATATAGATAGAGAGAGATTCCAAGGAAGAAGATGAATAGTGCTAGAAAGAGAAGTTAATATTTTTGCATTCTCTTCCATACATTGTCTTGTAATCCCTTGTAAGGATCTTTTAAGCTTTTTTTAAAGTCTTTAATGTCATTTATTGCAGGTTCATTTCAAGTTTAGTCTTTCATTCTAGCCCTCACCATTAATGCATTTAAATTTTCATCTCAAAGTTCTTCAAATGGGTATTAAATGCATTTTTCTATAAGTTGGTGTTTTCTTACATTAGTTTAAGTTCCAAGCTTCATTTCTTAGAATGTCTCTTCATTTTGTTTATGTTCTTGCTTTCATTATGAGTAGCTAAGTTTTTAAGTTGGCTAATCCAAGGGAGGCCTCCTCTTGGATATTTCAATTCAACTCATTTTCTTTCCTCCTCTTAGTGTACGATGGTTCGATTTGACTGGGTTGAGTGTAGACGTAGTTGTGAGTCTTTGATACGCCATAGACTTGTCACACTTGGATGCTCACTTCCATCTCGTCCCTCACTTCCCACGAATCAATTGAACATCTAGGCTCTATTAGAGGAAGGTTTCAAGTTGACTTGGCATTCTCATTGGAGTGAATCCTTCGAATTAGCCAACATTTATTTTTTTTTATTTCAAATACCATCAAGATACAATCACAAACCAAAACTCAAAAACAAAAGATTTTTACAGCTTGCCCTTTTTACCAAAATCACCTTCAACACACGATTCACCTCATTCCCTAAGGAGACGACCATGGATTACTATTTTCAAGTAAAACACGATACACAAAAGTCTCCTTGCTCTTGGGGAGCATTTTTGTCCACACACGCATTTCACTTCACCACACATCCGTTTTCCCATTGCCTATATGGAACCCAAGTGAGAGTGACACTCACCCACTTACATAGGCCATATACACATCGAGGGTTCATGTGTGGATAATTGGGAATACAATGGAAACAAACCAAACATTTTTGGCGTCATTGTTGGGGAAGGCAAGTGTTGAATTGAGAAGGTGATTTTTGGACAACAAAGGTAAGTCCCGTGATCTTCATCAGGGGCTGAGGTACATTGATCCTTGTACATACTTTTGTTGTTTATATTTTCAATTATAGATAGTTCGTTGCATGTGGGGACAGGACGAACAAAATTAATTGGTTAGACAACCCCTGGGCCCCAACATGAACATTGACCAAGAACCACCCGAGGATGCGAGTGACAATTTTGAAAATGTAGGTTCCCATCCAAACATGCAAAGGGGTTAGGGAGTGCAAGAACCTAGAATGCCCAATCCATGAATGAAGTTTCCCCTCCTATGAATGAAGGGAACAATATCCAACTTGATCCATCGGCGAGGTCAGTGAGGGATTATCTTCGACCCACACGAAGCACCACACCCTCATGTATCCTCTTACCGGTCCAAGTTCATGGCTTCCTAGTTAAGCTAGGGATGTTTGCAACTCCTTCCCACGTTCCACGGAATTGAACGGGAGAACCCTTATTTGCACATAAAGGAGTTCGAGGAAATAGTTGCAACCTTCGTCACCAATCATGGAATGGAAGACATAGCTAGGATAAAATTGTTCCCCTTTTCCCTGAAAGATAAGGCAAAAACATGGCTTAACTCCTTGAAGCCTCGATCCATCACATTCTGGACTCACATGCTCTCTGAGTTTTTAAACAAATTTTTCCCGGTGCCTAAAACCACCGCTTTGAAAAAACAAACTCAAAACTTTTTGGAGAAGTCCAATGAGCAATTCTACCAATGTTGGGATCATTACAAGGAATTGCTACAATCCATTCCACACCATGGCTTTGAACCATGGCTATTCGTGAGTTTCTTCTATGAAGGAATCACACCAGGCCATAGACAATTCATCGATATGATGTGTAATGGGGAGTTTTTGAACAAAGACCCTGATGAGGCCTTAGAATACTTTGATACATTGGCATAGAATGCACAATCATGGGACATTACAGATCCCACCGATGTACCATAGTCTTCTGCTCAAGCGAGTAGTCAAGCTCAAGAGGGAGGGATTTGTAATTTGAGAGACTGGAAAGACTTGCTTTCCAAAATTGCTAAATTGTCAAGAAAAGTTAAGAGTCTTGAAGTCAATAGGAGACACGAGGTGTCTAATGTTTTTAAGATCGAGGAGTCTTGCTCGATTTGTGAGAGTGTGGAGCATTCCATATCGGAGTGCCCCAGCATTCCGGCACTTAAGGAAGTGTATCATTAGTAAGGTCATGCATTTAATCAAATGAAGCAATCATTCTCCCCTCATTCAAACACATACAATTCAAGTTAGAGTAATCACCCGAACTTTAGTTGGAGAAATGATAACCCCACTCCTCATGGTTCAAATGCATATACACCCCTTGTGCCTCCTAAGCATAACCAATATCAATTCAAGGTCATGCATCTAGCTCCCAATACCCCCTGTCTAATCTGCAAGGGTACTCATCAAATCCACTACCACAAAACTTCTCCCAAAGTCCACCTCCCCAAAAATTTTCCCAACAAGGACCATCCAATCCTCCCACCTACCAACCTCCCCATAAGAGGAACTTGGAGGATGTGCTTTACAACTTCATCCAAAGCCAAACTGCCTTTAACAACAACATTTTGGCTCAACTCATAAAAATTACCAATCACATAGGGTTATCACAACAAGAGAAGGAAAATTTTTTTGCTCAACCCCAAGACAACCCTAAGGGCCAACATGTGATTGAGTCGTCCGAGCCTAACAAAGAGAGTTATGAGCAACTCAAGGCAGTCACCACCCTACGTAGTGGCAAACAAATTGATAAGACCGTTCTGCCAAAGGTCTCACCCAAAGCCACATTGCCTATAGAAAAAGAAACCATGGGTGACTCCGATGAGCGTAAGGTGAGTGAGAAGAAAGAGGAGAGCGAGAAGAAAAAAAAGGTTGACGAAAGTGTTCTTGTTTCCCCCATGCCTACTCCTTTTCCCAATCGGTTCAAGCCACCTGCTAAGGTGGCTAATTATTCTGATATCATTGAAATGTTCAAGCAGGTGAAAATAAATATTTCACTCCTCTACACAATAAAGCAAATTTCATCTTGTGCAAAGATCTTGAAAGACTTATGCACGGTAAAGAGGAGGCTCAATGTTCACAAAAAAGCATTCCTCACCGAGCAAGTGAGCTTGATTTTGAGGAAAAATACCCCTCCAAAGTTTAAAGACCCTAGCTGCCCTACCATTGCCATAACAATCGGGAATTGCCAGGTGGAGTAAGCACCCCTTGATTTGGGGGCTAGTGTGAACCTCTTTCCATACTCGGTGTACCAACAACTCCAGCTTGAAGAATTAAAGCGTACTCCAATCACGCTTCAACTAGCAGACCATAGTGTACGAACACCGAGGGGAGTAGTTAAGGATGTTTTAGTGTAATTCAATAAATTTTACTTTTCTGTTGATTTTATTGTGCTTGACACTCACCTGATTGCAAATCTTGGCTCCTAAATCCCCGTCATACTTGGTAGACCTTTTCTTGCCACATCTAATGCTGTGATTAATTGCAGGAATGGTCTTATGAAGCTAGCATTTGGGAACATGATTATGGATCTCAATGTTTTCAACTTGTTCGAGCAACCGGGAGATGATGAGGAGGTGCACGAAGTCAATAGGATTGACACTTTGATGGAAGAACACTTGGAGTTTTTGGGTATCTTGAAAGTTGAGGAGGAGGGTCTTGATATGGAAGAGGTTGATGAGAAAGGGGATTTAGAGAGCTTGAAAAGGGTAAACAAATGGATCCCTACATTTGAGAAGCTTCCACATCAAGAAAAGAAGATCTTTCCATCAGATGTACAAAAATCCGTGTTAGAGTTGAAGCCATTACCATCCCATCTTAAGTATGCATAACTTTAGGAGGACAAGACCTTTCTGATGGTGATTAGCTCAACCTTGGATCCAAAGCAAGAAGAAGATCTCTTGGAAGTGTTGAGAAGGCATAAGGGGGTGATTGGTTGGATAATTGCTGACATCAAAGTGTAAGCCCCATCATTTGCACAAACCGTGTCTATTTTGAAAAGGACTCCAAACCATCTTGACAACCTCAAAGAAGGTTGAACCCAATCATGAAGGATGTGGTGAGAGATGAGGTGTTAAAGCTACTTGACGTGGGCATCATCTTTCTAGTCCCGAAGAAGTCGGGCGTCACCATGGTGGCAAATGAGGATAATGAGCTTATTCTAACAAGGGTGATCACTGGATGGAGAGTGTGCATTGACTACTGAAAGCTCAACTCATGCACAAGAAAAGACCACTTCCCATTGTCATTCCTCGACCAAGTGTTGGAACGAGTAGTGGGGCATCTATTCTATTGCTTCTTAGATAGATCTCTGGCTACAGTCAAATCGAGATTGCATTGGAAGATCAGGAGAAGACCACTTTCACTTGTCCCTACGGTACTTTTGCCTACCGTCGCATGCTTTTCGGGTTATGCAATGCCCCCAGAACCTTCCAACGTTGCATGATGAGGATTTTCAGTGACATAGTGGAGAAGATAGTGGAGAAGATAGTGAATGACTTCTCAATATTTGGGGATTCCTTCAGCGGATGGTTGGAAAACTTGGAGAAAGTTCTTGAGAGATGCAAAAAGAAGAGCTTAGTCTTGAACTGGGAGAAGTGTCACTTCATGGTGACACAAGGAATTGTGCTCTGACACATTGTTTCGGCAAAGGGGATAGAAGTGGACAAATCAAAGGTTGAAGCCATTTCCAACCTCCCTACACCGAAAGTCATAAAGGATATTAGGTCATTTCTGGGTCATGTTGGCTTTTATCATCATTTCATCAAGGACTTTAGTGTATTAGCCTGACCTTTGACCAATTTATTTCCTAAGGATGGCCCATTTGAGTGGTTGGATAATTGTGAGGCATTTTTTACAAAACTCAAAAGCATGCTTACTATACCTCCAATTATGCGACCACCCAAGTGGGATTTACCTTTTGAGCTTATGAGTGATGCAAGTGATTACGCGGTCGGTGTAGTGCTCGGTCAAAGGGAGGATAAGAGACTGTATGTAATATACTGTGCTAGCAAAACCCTTAATGAAGCTTATATGAACTATACCACAACTAAAAAGGAGTTGCTAGCAATAGTATTTGCATTAGATAAATTCCAGTCCTACACCATTGGTTCACCTATAGTAGTCTATATTGATCACCCTGCTTTGAAGTATTTGTTGTCTAGGCAAGTTACAAAATTGAGACTCATTAGGTGGATACTCCTCCTACAAGAATTCAACTTGAAGATCAAAGACAAGAAAGGAGTTGAGAACATGGTGGCGGATCATTTATCTCAACTGGTGGTGCAAGAGGCCGATGAGCACATTCTTATTCCTGATTTCTTCCCTGATGAACATTTACTTTTGATTCATTCTATTGTCCATGGTATGCTGATGTATGTAACTATCTTGCAGCAGGACAAATACCACCGCATTGGAGCCCAGAGAATCGAAGAAGATTTATGCCGGATGTGAAGTACTTCTACTTCGACAACCCGTACTTGTTCAAGTACTCTCCTGACCAAGTCATGAAGAGATGTGTACCAGAAAATGAATAGCGGGAAGTCCTTACATTCTGCCATTCACAGGCATGCGGTGGCCATTTCTCTACGAAGAAGACTTTGGCAAAAATTCTACAGTCAGGTTTTTATTGGCCTTCTCTGATAAAGGATTGTCTTTCATTTTGTAAGGAATTTGATAGGTGTCAACGTTTGGGTAGTGTGACTCAAAGAAACATGATGCCCCTCTCCCTTGTATTTGTTATAGAAATATTTGATTGTTGGAAAATCGACTTCATAGGTCCCTTCCCTATGTCATTTGGCAATCTATACATTTTACTGGTAGTGGACTACGTGTCTAAATGGGTGGAGGTCATCCCAACCAAGACCAATGACCACCGGGTCGTGGTCAAATTCTTGAAAGAAAACATCTTTTCGAGGTTCGGGATGCCTCGTGTTGTGATAAGCAATAGTGGATTGCATTTCTGAAATAGTCCATTCGCATCATTGATGCACAAATATGGTGTCACACATAAGGTATCTACCGCATACAACCCACAAACCAATGGCCAAGTCGAGTTGTCTAATAGGGAGATCAAAAATATCTTAGAGAAGATGGTGAATCCAAATAGGAAAGATTGGTCAATTAGACTGACCAATGCCCTATGAGCTTACCGCACTGCCTACAATACTGTCTTAGGAAAGTCTCCCTATCACCTCTTCTATGGAAAGGCTTTCCATTTTCTAGTTGAGATGGAACACAAGACTTATTGGGCCATAAAGACTTTGAATTTCAACTTGAGAATGGCCAGAGAGCATAGGAAGTTAGAATTGAATTAATTGGAAAAGATTCAAAAAGACGCATATAAGAGCTCTAAAATTTCAAAAGAGTGGGTTAAGATCTTTCATGACAAATCCATTATGAGGAAGTCATTCGAGCCCGACCAAAAAGTGCTCTTATACAACTCTCGTCTCTCAATTTTCAATGGCAAACTCTGATCCCATTAGGACGACCCCTATCTTGTCAAGGTTGCCTACCCCAATGGAGTTGTAGAAGTCACAAACCCCGAGAATGGCCAGACATTCAAGGTCAATGGCCAAATACTTAAGCCATTTTCCAAGGGTTTTGAAGGACAAGGAGTGGAGGAGTTAATGAATCTAGTTTACTTGGACTTGTTAGAGGATTGACTTTTCATACGATTTTAGTGTACAGTTACTTTTTACTTCCTTCAATTGTTTATGTTTACCCACTTTAAATTAGTGTATAGTGTTGTTTTCTTAGTTGCAGGTATTGGTGTTTTTGGCAAAAGCACAATTGCGAGATGTTCTCTAACCTTACTCATAATTTTACAGTCTTTCATTACATATCATATCTTTTTTGTTCCATTGAGGACAATGCATGAAACAAGTTGGAGTGAGGTGCACCATTTGTATGATACACCAATATTTGTGAAATTTTTTGTTGATAATGTCCATCTTTGCTTTGAAATCTGAATACATGAGCACACTATAGAGTTTCATCCTACGCTTAAGTATCACATGTGTTCACTTTTAAACTCAATTGTAATGCACCTTGAAAGTGTAATTTTGACAATTTAAGAATTGAGTTCACATTTTAGTGCTTTACATGAATAGTAGAGATGAGTAAAAACCCATTAGAGCTTTAGTGTCAATCCTTGTTGGAAGGGACTTACATTTACTCAAGGAATAATTCTTAAATTTCAAATTTGTTCAATAGTCTCATTATGCTTGTTTCGGTTAGGTACATTTGGGTAGTGATTGATTTCTCTTGAAACACATAATGCTCCCCCATGCTTACCTAGAAGTGATCTTAGGCCATTTTTGAATTTTTTGAGCCTTAGCCTTGTTCTTGATAAAATATTATCCCTAGTGTCGTGATTGACCCTTATCTGAAATTCATTTCTATGCCACACATTTGACCAAGCCAGTTCAAAACAATGAAAATCTACCTCACCTTGGTTGTTCCTAGAGCTGAATATGAGTGATAACAAAAGAGAAGGACGTATGGTGTGGAAACTAAAACAAAAGGGAGGGACAATGTTGAAACTCAAGGAGTTTAATGGAAAAAGAATGAAATTCAAGAAAGGAAGAAAAGGGGTAAGAAGAAGAAAAGACTGTTCAAAAGAAGAGGAAAATGTTAAGGGAAAGAAAGAAAAGAACCAAAGAGTGTGGTGAAGGTGTAAGAATGAAAATCCCATTAAAAGGGAAATGCTTTTGAAATAAAAGTCTTTCACTTGGAACAACCCTCTTTGTTATCCTATACCCTTCCTTTCTTTTGCCTACATATCATCCAAGGCCCCATTATAACCCTTGAAGTCCTAAATGATCTTGAGAAGCATGGGAGCTGCATACTTTTAAAGAAAACAAGAAGTTGGTTTGCTATATAGTGCCATAACATCCCTTTCATATGCCAAGGTTGTTTCACTTTCATGCATAAACTTCATTTTTGGATTATATGTGAGCATATTTCATTTTGTGCACAAGATTCTATCTCACATATACACATGGAGAGCATGCCAAAATAACTAGAGTGTGATTTATTGTTGAGAGACACCCTTGGTGAGTTTTGCCTCAAAGCTGAATTTGGATAGCTGGTGTGAATGTGAATTCCATTGTGTAAATATTTAAAATACTTGTTCATTGCACACACACACGAGTTTGAAAATGAATGTGTAGGTGCATACTTTAGTCTATTGTTTAAAGCCATAGTGTTGCTCAGGTGTTCTTGGTTTCGTCAGATGATCAACGTGTTAAGTAGCTTTTTGCTTTATGGATGGGGGAATAGTGCTCAACCTTCGATATTTGATAATTTTTAGGAATACCATTGCTAATTGAATCTATGCTTTGCAGTTTGGGTATTCATTTTGGTAGTTTAAATTAGAAATCCATGCCTTGTACTCTGAAAACATCAAAATCTTAAATCATGTTGTAATTTTGAAAATGACTTTGGGCGTGATCAATCAACTATGGTTAATAAGTGTGGTTCAAGTTCTTGGTGGGTTAGATGTCTTAGAAAGGGTACTAAAATGTGTTGGAGTTGAGAAATGATGGATTGGATGTGAATTTTTGAACAAAAGATTGGTTTTGCAGCAAAGGCAAAACCTTCCAGAAGGTTTTGGCTACTAGAATTTTTTGGCTCAAGCAATAAGCAAAACCTTCCGGAAGGTTTTGATCGACCTTCCGGAAAGTTTTACCCAGAAACCTAAAAAATGAGGGTTTTAAGTTCAAAAATTTTGAAAAACCCTTCACATTTCCAGTCCATCTCTTTGTCCCAAACCCTACCCTTTCCTCTCCCGCCTCCTACTCTCTTCTAATCTTCAAAATACCTCTCCCAAATTTTACATTTCCAAGTTTCTCTTGATTAGGGTTCAATTTTAGGGTGTTTTAGCTGAAATTGTCAAGTGTTCTCCATAAAACCCTAGAATTCCAATTTTTCCTGAATTTCAAAAATCCTCTTTATTCTTCTATAATTTCCTCAACTTTTTTTGTGATGGCTCATATGAATGAGATGTCTATGGAAGTGCTTGAGCCTTTGGAGAGTATACGACGGATGTTTTTTATAGTTCTAGGTATTGGGGCACTGTTGTCACTCATGGCCCGTACCAAGAGGACGGGCCCAGACTCTCCTCCACCCACGGGCCCTAGTTCTTGAAAGAAGGCCAGAGAAGGCCCTAGTGGCCAAGAGGAGAGGAGAACCAAGGCCAAGCATGATGCCCGGAGGAAATGATTTAAGGAAAAGGGGTGATGTGCGAGAGGTATTTCGACAATGTTTCTCTTGGACCCAATGATGAGGTGGTGAGGGTGATTGAGACTTGAGGGTTATGTATTTGGTTTAAGGAAGTGAAGGGGTATAACTTGGGCATGTGTCGTAAGTTTTATCAAAAGTTGTCAGTTTTTGGTGAGAATGGGGATAGGTTGAGGACTAACGTGTGGGGGAAGGCCTTTGAGGTGACCCCCGCCACGATCGCCACCGTGATGGAATATGAGAGGCCTCCCCCGACTACCCTGGTCTACCCACACAATGTGAACGAGGGTAGGACACTCTCGAACTATGTGGCCCTCACCTATAAGGACCCAACCACATTCAAAGGAACGACGTTGATTGGGGGCCTCAAGCATTCTTACGGGGTTATGAATAAGGTTCTCCATTATAACTTGATGCCCCAGGGTTTGGAGAAGAACTCGAACATTGAGAAATTGACCCTCCTCCACGTTTTCATGACTGGGGTGCCAATGGATATAGCGTACTTGATTTGGGAGGAGATGAGGGAGTTTGCCCATTCTGCAAAGCCAAAGGCAAAATCTCCCTTTTTGCAGCCTCGTCACTCGTCCCTGCGACTTGGCTAAGGTGAAGCATTATGCCCATTATATACTGCTCCCCCCAGAGATTGGTGCCATAGGGAAGTCCAACAGTAGCAAAAGTGCTGCCAGGACTGAGGGTGAAAGGCTAGGGCTAGAAAGCCAAAGCCTTCAGCAGTCGGGTCGTCTTCGTCAGCACCTCCACCACCTACACCTACTTCTGCTTCTGCTCATACCATACCTCAGCGCCTCGATGCATTAGAGTACACTATGCAAGACCTAACAATCATGGTTACAAGGGTTTTCCAGCTACATTCCTGGGTGAGCCTATCCCCAGAGGACCTCTTCCACAGCCTGTTGCACCCTCAACCACTGCTCATGTGCCCTCCATGACTGTCGAGGTCAACGATGACGAGTCAAGGTCGAAAACCGAGGAGGAGGGTGTGTTCGATGAGGAGAATGACTAGGGATTTTTTTTTTGTTTTGAATTGTAAATGTACATAGCTAGGGTTTTTTGTATTGGCCAATACAAATATCATTAGGTTTTAGACGTTTTGTTTTGGAACTTGAACCCATTGTAAAGAAATTTTTGAAATAATCAATAAAATACCACATTTCTTTTGTTAAATCATTGCCTAAAGCTATTTATGCAATTGTAATATGATTTTTGTATTTTGAATGTTATGGATGGTGTGATTGTGTGCATGGATTTTGTTTTAATTTATAGCTTGTGGTTGCAAATAATGTTTGCTAGGGACTAGCAAAGCTCAAGTTGGGGGGTGTGATTAGCACAAAAAAATGACATATTTTGTATGTTATCATGCCCTTTTGTTCTTGCTTTTGTCATGAAATTGGGGAGAAAAGCTTTTAAACGTCTCTTTGATGGAATTTTGTGTGAATGTAGGTGTAATGATGTAAATGGATTGAGTTAAGCCCCCATTGAAGTGTTTGAAGTCAATGAAGATGAGGGGTAGCTTAAAGGAAGGTTTGGAGGGTGAAGAAACCAAGAAAAATGTAAATTGGTTGAAAACCTTCCGAAAGGTTTGGGTAAAAACCTTTCGAAAGGTTTTGCCTTGGTCTTCTTTTGCATTGCCAAAACCTTCTAGAACGTTTTGCCTACTGGATTAAACCTTCCGAAAGGTTTTTTTAACTAAAATAAACCTTCCAAAAGGTTTTGCCTATTGGTTGCCTCATTTAAATGTTCATGCACAAACCTTTCAAAAGGTTTGTGTCGACCTTTCGAAAGGTTTTGCCCAGGTTGCCTAGACAACTTGCAACTCAAGCTCTGCCATTTGGGGGCCCCACCTACAATTCTCGCACAGGTCCCATGACATCGCTTACATGTCTACAAGACTCCCTTCACCTCTATTTGGACTTTGAAGGCCTTGGCATTAATGAGGAGGAAAGAGAAGAGGAAGGAAAAGGGAGGGAAAGGCTATGTTTGTCCTAGCCTGCATAACTCCATCAAATTATCCCCCTTCTTGTGTAAGGCCTACCACACACCTATGAGGGCTCTCCATGGACGAAATTAGAGCATTCATTATGTATTATAAAATATACATTGTAATAGAGAGAGAGAGAGAGAGTCCAAGGAAGAAGATGAAAAGTGCTAGAGAGAGAAGTTAATATTGTTGCATTATCTTCCATACATTGTCTTGTAATCCCTTGTATGGATCTTTTAAGCTTTGTTTAAAGTCTTTAATTTATTACAAGTTCATTTCAAGTTTAGTATTTCATGCAAGCTTTCACCATTAATGCATTTAAATTTTCATCTCAAAGTTCTTCAAATGGGTATTAAATGCATTTTTCTATAAGTTGGTGTTTTCTTACATTAGTTTAAGTTCCAACCTTCATTTCTTAGAATGTCTCTTCATTTTGTTTATGTTCTTGCTTTCATTATGAGTAGCTAAGTTTTAAGTTGACTAATCCAAGGGAGGCCTCCTCTTGGGTATGTCATTTCAACTCATTTTCTTTCCTGCTCTCAGTGTACGATGGTTCTGTTTGACTGGGTTGAGTGTGGACGTGGTTGTGAGCCTTTGATATCCCGTAGACTTGTCACGCTTGGATCCTCACTACCATCTCGTCCCTCACTTCCTACGAATCAATCGAACATCTAGGCTCTATTGGAGGAAGGTTTCGAGTTGACTTGGCATTCCCGTTGGAGTGAATCCTTCAGATTAGCCAACATTTGTTTTTTTTTTTTTCAAATACCATCAAGATACAATCACAAACCAAAACTCAAACAATAAAATATTTTTACACCTTGCCCTTTTACCAAAATTTCCTTCAACATGATTCACCTCCTTCCTTGAGGAGATGACCTTGGAATACGATTTCCAAGTAAAACACTATACACAAAAGTCTCCTTGCACTTGGGGGGCATTTTTGTCCACACACATGCATTTCACTTCACCACACATCTGTTTTCCCATTGCCTACATTGAACCCGAGTGAGAGTGACACTCACCCACTGACATAGGCCATATACACATCAAAGGTTCATGTGCAGATAATTGGGAATACAACGGACAGAAACCAAGTAGGTATCGATACCTCGATGGACAGTGGGCTCAAGTACCGATACCACGACATATAGATACCTGCACCTGGAAAATAGTGAGCTCATGTACAAGTACCTAAATGATTAATAACCAGTACTTGGTAAATGGAAGAGACTTAGCAGACAGAAGCCTCAGGGATCGGTACCACATGTAAGAGGTACCGATACCTCTTACTTAAATTTTTAAAATTTAAACATAACTCTACCAAGCTTTAAGATCTTGAGCCCTCTTACTTATATGATGGAATTGGTTAAATATTAAGTCCTAATTGATGGGGACAGACCTTGAAATGGTCAAGTGGTTGACCTATGCACAGGTTATGCATTTTGGAATACTCCGATATAAGGGAGACTATACCCAAACTCTGTGTTAGTTGTTATCTCAATAAAGGGAATTTGATGATATAGTGTTGGGTTATGCGGCATTCATGGGTACTTCCGTGGAAAGATGAGTGATGTTTAGAATGGACCCCCAAATTTTGGGGCATCACAATTCTTCTCATCACTCCCATTGTCAAAATTTTTATGTGTGCCACCTTCATCATTTGATTCGAAGTCTAATAATACTCACCATCTTCATTATCTACCTCACTATCAACTAACTCCATAGAACTCAAACTGATATCACTCTCACTATGTATACACTACCCACCATTTTCACTAATAGATAATGCCTCATCCTCATTATCTTCCTCAAATTGAAAATTTTTCTTTCTAGCAAAAGATTTTTCCTTTCTAACTAGTTGACGATGAGTAAGTTTCTCTGTCAACAATGGATCAAACTTAACACCTTTGATATACACATCAATCAATGCACTATTTTTGTTCAATTGAAACATCTTCAATACATCTATATCTTCTTTAATATTGAGCCATAAATTCCACAACTTAGTTTTTTGAAAATGGTTATGTTTCAAGGAATATCTTTTAAAGCTACTTCACACACATCCTTTAACAAATCAATAGAGCAGTACTCATTAGGATCAATATTCTGCACTCTGAATTCCTGGGTTAAGTGATGAACTATGAGATCATGAACGTAAATAATTCGCATCCTACAATTAGAAAAGATATTCAAAAATAGATTCAAAAACACCAAAAAATAGATTCATAAACACGAAAAAATATATTCACAAACACAGATTCATAAATACCAAAATAAAAATTAAAAAAATTCATAAAAAAACTAAAACAGATTCATAAACACCAAAATCAAATTCATAAACACCAAAAAATATTTTTGTAAACACACAAGAACAAATTCATAAACACCAAAAAAATAGATTCATAAACAAACCTAAAACAGATTCAGAAACATCAAAAATAGATTTATAAATGCACAAAATAGATTCAAAAACATCCATATTTTTCAAGAACATACACTAATCATATCTCTTTAAGTTTGGTGGTCTTTATCAAACATATTGAGCCTCTATTCGAACATATGTTGGATTCAAACCAACAACAAAAATGCTACCAAAAAAAAATACCAACAAAAATAAAAAATCCCAATTTTTTCAAAAATTATTTTCAGAAAACCCTAATCAAAAAAGATTTAGAGTATTTTTCTAATGAGACTTTAGGCGGCTCAACAGCCCCCAGGTTGACATGTGTAAAGATGTAGCCATTATGGAATTTAAAAGGCATTGAGGAGTGGTGCCGAGGAGTAATGGCTCGAAGGAGTCGAGTACATGTACTGACACTAGCATTTCAGAAGATATGATAGCTCATTATGGGATATGAGTGACTAAGACAGGGCTATTAATGAGTCCCTACATCCTCGAGACCCAAAGTGGTAGTCGTGATTGAGAAGCATTAATGGCTATCGCACCAAGTATGTTCCCATTGCGCACACCGAGTTACTGTTCCCCAAGCATTGAATGCTCAGGAATAGGTATCAGGCGCCGATCAAAGGGACTTGATTGCCCGGGGGGTAGCCATAAGTGCTCGACGTAGCCCCAAACACTTGTCTTATCACCCGATCATTAAAGGCATGAAGATATGAGCGAAGAACATTTATTACACATGGATAAGGGTGAAAATCATTAAATGTCAAGATGGGACTGCCTATCGTTGCACTCATTATTGATTCAGGTATAAATACTCCCCAGAAAAATGAACCAAGATACGCAAGACAAAACTAAAAGAGAAATTCATTGTGCTCAAGCCTCTAAAGTTATACTGACTTAAGCTTAGAAGGGGATAAGCCAGGTGTTCACTGAGCCCCTTTTCTGACCTTGTGGTTGTTTCAAGTTCATCATCGAGAGGATCGTTTTCTCAATCTATTACATAAAATCTTTCGTGCAATTTGGCGTCGTCTTCGAGAAACATACGAACTTTTCCCCCGTAGCAATTGTATCATAGTGAACACACAATCCCAAGGTGATGGGGGAGGGAGTTTATGTGTGAGAAATGCGGAGGCTACCTAGCTCCCAGTAGTCACAGAGTCAGACCCCTTGAGTTAGTCAGATGGAGGCGAGCATGCCTCGCAGCGAACATTCCCTGATATCACGGCCATAGGGGCCAAGGCCTCCTAGCTCGTGAGATCGTTGAGTTAGTAGAAAGTGGATGGGGAAGTGCATCAAGCAACTGGAGAAAGATAACGCCAAGGTACAACATCGGCTTGATGATTTCGAGCAATCGGGGGAATGCAAGTTGGCAAAGCTGTAAGCATGAAGACTAAAGTTTCAGTCGAGGTGATTCCAAGGGCGTTAAGCTAGATGCTCGCTAGAGAAGCTTGCACGGGCGCATGACCGAAAGGCACAACCCACGAAGCTAGGGAAGATCGAAATGGGATCACCACAGGGCGGGCCTGTCCCGGTGGGATCTCTACCAAGGATTGTTAGCAGGTGCCACGGCAGCTGAGTCCCATATAAAGTCCACTGCGAGGAGGCCTAGAGGAGAGAGAACCTGAGGGGACCTCCGAGCACATCTAGATGCCAAACACCGGAGACCTAAACCCGAGGGGGATGAAGACAAAGACGAGCAAATCATTTCCATGTTCGTATGAGCGATCTGGGAGACCGAGATGCCAAAAACGTTTATAGTCCTCCGATTCAAGGTTTATGATAGGAAAACAGCTCCCGAGAACCACCTACGGTAATACAAGCAGTTAATATCAATTTATGACACTGATCAAAGGCTTCTATGCAGAGTTTTTCCTGTGAGTTTGGGGGACATTGTGATGAAGTGGTATGAGAACTTAGCCCTAGAGAGCATCATGTCTTGGATGGAAATGACCGAGCTTTTCACTACTGGATTCATTATCAGTAGTAAAAGGCCAAAAGAAATCGGCGTATTGCTAAAGCTTAAACGAAGGGGTGGAGAGTCAATTCGGCAGTACACAATCAGGTATTGGGAAGAAGTCAACAAAATTAAGGCCTGATCGGAAGAAATGGCAGCGACAACATTTCGAATGGGATTGTCCCGAGATGCCAATCTCTACAGATCTTTTACTAAGAGAACCCCTAGAGATATGAAAGACCTGATGACTCGGATAAACAAATATGCTTGGGTGGAGGAGGAATCCATAATGCTCGAGAGTAGGGCCCCAGTGCCAAGGAAGAGGGAGAAGGAGCCACCTGTAAGGAGAGGGGCACCCATCCCACCTTCGAGTCGCTTGTCCTTTCAAGGGGTGAATACAATCTTCAAGGAACCCATTTACAAGATGTTGAATAAGATAAAAGGGAAGCCTTTCTTTAAGTGGCCACCGAAGATGCAAGGAGACCCCTCCATGAGAGACTCCACGTCTTGGTGCTTTTATCATCAGGACGTGGGGCATCTGACTAAAGATTGTAGGGTGTACAAGTCCTTCATCAAGCATTTGGTCTAGGATGGGCATCTAGGGGAGTTCATTGAAAGGAGACCTTCCGAAGGCTCCGCAAGGGAAGGGGCCGACGCACCTCATGAAGCAGCAACTGTGATTGAAGTCATACATTGAGAGGCCGACGTATAACTCCCTCTGAGTTGACCTCCAAAGGGTCTCACAAGCAGTAAAGGTGTAGGGAAGTAGGTGGAGGAAAGCAAGTGAGGGGAGTAGTCATCCAAGAGGCCTCAGCATGACACCAACGTCATTCGTTTTTCTGATGCTGACCTGGGTGGGTTAGTACTCCCGTATGAAGACATTTTGGTAATCACCCTATGAGTTGACAAGTATGATGTCAAAAGGATTTTGGTGGACTCGGGTAGCTTGTCCGAGGTGATGTATGATGACCTCTTTCGCAAGATAGGGTTCACCCAGAAAGACTTGAAACCCATAAGGACCCCCTCATAGGTTTCAATGGTTCCAGCGCCTTTTCCCTTAGAAAAATCACTCTTATGGTTCGCACTGCGATCGTCATTGTCCTAGTGGAATTCATGGTGATAGACTGTGACTCGCCATTATGGGCAGGATGTGGTTGCATGCGATGAAGGCGATGCACTTGTCCTATCATCAAAAGATCAAGTTTCCCACTCCGGGAAGTGTTATGGAGATTCATGGCAATCAGGCCTCCTCAAAAAGCTATTTTTATGCCATGGTAAAAATTGGGGTCAATAGCCGAGTACAAGAGCGTGATCCTAAGGTGGTGGTGGCTAAATAGCAATCAACCTATGGAATACCCGTGGATATCGAGTAACTCGATATCACGCTGTGATGCCCCATTTATCGGGGTCCTTAATTTAACGAAATTTGGACAGAGTCTCCTTTGTACGGGGAGCTCTACCAAAAATACAATCTGTGCAATATACATTAACATGACCCATCCGAGGTCCAATATAACACAATGACCACACCGGGTCCATTTATAAGTAAAACTTGACCACACCAGGTTCATTTATCCATACTCAAATAAAAAGATGCATCGTTATATTAAAACAGTCCATATAAACTCAGTTACAATTCTTTTACACATTACATGCCCAAAACATAATTTTACATAAACCAAGGTTAAAGGCCACAATCCGGCCTCTCTTCACCCTTGAGGATCCAAGTGAGGGTCGTCCACCGGTGTGTATCCAGCACCTGAAATATTTTTCCATATAGGGTGAGCCACGCCCAATAGTGTAATTCCTACAGAGGCTACTCCCCACCTAAGTGCACATGCAATGTTCACATACAACATTTCATATTCACATCAACATTCCAAGTAAGAATATGCATTCAATGTTGAAATTTATCATGTCATGCCATAAAATGAGATTAGACTCACTCATGCAAATCAACCGGAGCCCTTCCCAGCTCCTCAACACATGCAAGTGCCAATGTGTATGGAATCGTCATTTATGTTGCACATCAAATGACTTTTACCAATCTAGGATCTTTGTATGGGGTGGATGTTCATGGGCTTACACCAAGGGTCTCCAACCTACTCGGAATTTATGGACTTCCACCAAGGGCTCCGTGTACACCCACACACTTCATGGGTCAAGCCAAGGGAGTGCGTATCCCAATCACTAGGCCTTACACCCAAGGGATCTTCTAGTCCCTCCTTGCTAACCCAAACCCTAATCACCATGCAACCTGTGCGACTCGGCCAACTCTTCAACCAAGCTTAATCAAGACCACTCGTCATCCACCAAGTGTGGTGTTGACGACCACCACGCACACACCCACATGATACGATGTTACTGTGCATATGCAATATGATGTCTCATTGCACAATGATAACATATTCAATATGCTATGAAAGACATATGAATAATATCAATACATTTCACATATCTCATAGCAAAATTATATCATAAGCATATAATTCTCATAATTCTCCACAATATCAATATAACACAAGCATGTATATACATTGACAATTTTCATACCACAATTCCACAACGCAATTCCAAGCATGTTATCACAACTTTTATGCCAATAAGACACTTAATCACAAAGGTGTAATATACCACACAACCGCACATGTAGTAGCCCACATAACGGCCCTTATATAAGCCACAAAATAACCCCTATATTAGCCACCAAAATAGACCCTATATAGGTCATAAAACATCCCCAAATTTAGCCACAAAATAGCCCTTAAACAGCCATTAAATAACCTAAAAGACAGCCACAAAACAGCCCCTAAATAGACCATTATACAGCCACAAAAAAGCCCCTATATAGGCCATAAAACAGCCCCCAAATTCAGCCACAAAATAGCCCCTAAACAGACCATAAAACAGCCCCAAATTCAGTCCAAAAGACAACCACATAATAGTCCATATTTTAACCCAAAACGGTCCATCATTTTAACCCCAAAACAGTCCATAATTTTATCCCCTAAACCGGCCCTAAAACAGCCCCAAAGGATAGGAATAAAACCAATTAGGTAGAACCCTACCTCAATAGAAGTGTAGAGAACTTTTATAACACCAAAACAACTTCAAAGCTTTTATTTTCCCCAAAGTCTCCTCTTGGATCTTCAGTGAAATCCACTCTTTTGGTACGTACCGGGTAGCCCTCGTCGAGAAGATGAACTTTAGCTCTTGGTCCAAGTCGATTGGAGCGACGAAACTTCTTGGATCGGAGAAATAAGCCTTGAAGACAAACTTTTTCTCTCTTCTCACTCTCTTCTCCCTATGGCCGGCCAAGGTGATGATCAAATGAGATATTTCTCTAAAAAATCTGATTTTAAGTCTATATTTATAGTCCCTATTGTACGATCCACATCGCACCACATATTTCCTACTTTCAGGACCGTTTTTCGTCCTTAAACGATTCATTATATTCCAGTTTAAGTTCAAATCAATTTTATTTAAAATTTTATCCAATTATAAGAAAATTTTATAAATTTTATTTTTTGGGACCTTTGAAAGGTCATTCGTCACTCAATTGTCTCATAAAATGTGTAAAATCTGGCTATCCCGAAATTCGACGAAAATTAACAGGGCAGCTCGATTTCGCGATACAAATCCAACGGTGAGGTCCATTGCATCATCCGAGCTCTAGGAAAATATGGATTTTAAACCCGTATTATAGTGACAAATTATCATTTTGCCCTTTTTCATAAAAAGTTCAAATTTTCTCAGGTTTTATACAGTCGGCCTGGGGTGGATGAACCCATTACGGAACCGATTGGTCATTCCATGGAGGCCTTGATTAACCTTAATTAAGGCATAATTTAAAAGGTAAATTGTGTTAGTTAAATAAAGTTAAACTAGTCAAAATAAATCAAATTAGGGTTAGTGTGTGAATAAAGGATAATGCATTAATTTTTGTTCTTTTCAGGGTTTTGTGCGTCAAAGCTACAAACTACTGGGGAGCCAATTGCATTAAAGCTACAAACTATTGGGGTACCAATTATCAAAGCTGAAAATAAAGGGGGATCAAAGAATTCGAGGCCACCAAACAAGACTTTCATGTAATTCAAGGCCACCAAACAAGACTTTCATGTAATTCAAAGCCACCAAACAAGACTTTCACCCTCCCTTGTTGCTTATAAATACCACCCCTTAGGACTTGTAAAGCATTCATCTTTTGGTAGTGGAAAACCCTCCAAAAGTGTTATTGTTTTCCTTATTGCTTATTGTTTTCTTTTATTGTATTATTGCTTCCTTTTAATTTATTGTTTTCTTTTACTTTAAGTATTACTTTTTTTATTGTGTTATTGCTTTCTTTTACTTCCATTGCTTGAGCTTTCTTTTTCCCTTAGAGGAGTGAAACTCTTCCACTTTTCTAAAGCTTTACCAAAGTCGTGAAGGGTGGAACCTGATTCACTCATTCTTTGTCGAAGATTGGCTCCTTGTGTAAAGTGTTTTACCTTGTAACTCTTCTACTTGGAGGGATGAGCATCACTCACTTTTCTAGCTTTAACAAAGCCATGAAGAGTGAGTAGTTTCTTATCCAATCTTTAGTAAGAGGTGATTATCCGGAAGTTATATGTATGCATTTCGTTTATGCTTAGCTTCATAATATCTTCCCATCATATTGTTGTCTTTATTTTAAGCATGAATAGTTAAATCTCTTAGTTGGCAAAACCAAGGGGAACCTCCACTTGGGTATACCATTTTTAACTCATTCTCCTCCCTTCTTTCAGAGTTCAATGGTTCGGTTTGACTAGGTTGAGGGTGGATAACTTGGTGAGTCTTTGATATTTCGTGGGCCTAGTCACATTTTATGCTTAGATACTCACCAATCTTATCCCTAGCTTCCCACGAATCAATCGTTCATTCATGCTCTATTGGAGGAGGATTCGAGTTGAGAGGGTATTCCTATTAGAGTGACCTCTTGGATTTGCCAATATTTCTTTCTCATTTTACTAGCATCAAAACAACTTCCAACAATCAAAGATTTTACACTTTCTTTCTCCCGAAATCACCTTCTCCTCAGTTTATTTCCTTCCCCATGGAAACGACCTTAGAATACTACCAAGTAAAACACGATCCGTGAAAGTCTCCTTGCGCTTGGGGAGTATTTTTGTTCACACACACACATTTGACATTTCATTCATCCACCATTTCGTTGCCCTTTATTTTGACATCATCCCAAGGAAAGTGACACTCCCCTTCATCCATATACTATACATGCTAAAAGGTGATGTTTAGAGGTTAGGAAACAGCTAGGAATTTTCTCAAGCATTTTTGGCGCCATTGCAGGGGAAGGCAAGTGTCAAACCAAGAAGGTGATTTTCGGATGACGGAGGTAAGTCCCATGATCTTCATCATGGGCTGAGGTACGTTATTCCATGTACATAATCTTGTTTGTGTATAATTTTGTTTGTATATATTTTGTTTTATATGGACGCGGAACGACCAAAATTGACTTGTTAGACAAAACTTGGCCCCTACCATGAATATTGACCAAGAATAACCTGAGGATGCGGGTGACAATTTTGACAATATAAGTGCAAATTCAAATGTCCAAAGGAGTGAGGGACCACAAGAACCCCAAATACTCAATCCGAGAATGAATTTTCCCCCTCCCGTGAATGAGGGGAATAATTTTCAAATGGATCCCCCGGTGAGGTTAATAAGGGATTTCCTATAACCAACACGAAGCACCACACCATCATGCATCCTCCTTCCGGTCCAAGCTCATCTTTTCATAGTTAAGCCAGGGATGTTGCAACTAATTCCCACGTTCAACACAATTGAAACTCATAGCCCCTATTCACACATAAGGGATTTTGAGGAAATAGTTGCAACCTTCCTTCCCAATCATGGGATGGAAGAGATAGCTAGAATGAAATTGTTTCCCTTTTCCCTGAAAGACAAGGCAAAAGTGTGGCTTATTTCCTTAAGGTCTCGAACCATCACATCGTGGAGCCAAATGATTTTTGAGTTTTTGAACAAATTCTTTCTGATGCATAAAACCATCACCTTAAAAAAGCAAATTCAAAACTTTTTGAAAAAGCCTAATGAGTAATTCTATCAATGTTGGGAGAGGTACAAGGAATTGCTACAATCCCTTCTATATGATGGCTTTGAACCATGGCAATTGGTGAGTTTCTTCTATGAAGAAATCATACCGGACCATCGACAGTTCATTGACATGATGTATAATGGGGAGTTTTTGAACAAAGACCCTGATGAGGCCTTAGATTACTTTGATACATTGGCACAAAATGCACAATCATGGGACATTACAGTTCCCACCGATGTACCAAGGTCTTCTCCTCAAAGGAGTGGCCAAACTCAAGGGGAGGGATTTATGATTTGAGAGACCGGGAAGACTTGTTTTCAAAAATTGCTAAATTATCAAGGAAAGTTGAAAGTCTTGAAGTCAATAAGAGACACGAGGTGTCTAATGTGTCATAAACCTAGGAGGGTTGTTCAATTTGCGAATGTATGGAACATTTCCTATCGGATTGCCCAAACATTTCGACCTTTGAAGAAGCGTACCATGAACAAGTCCATGCCTTCAACCAAACAAGGCAATCATTTTCTCCTAATTCGAATACTTACAATCCGGGTTGGAGTAATCACCCAAATTTTAGTTGGAGAAATGAAAATCCCATTCCTCATGGTTCAAGTGCATATGCATCTCCCATGCCTCCCAAGCAAAACCAATACCATGGCCAAGGGTAAGCATCTAGCTCTCAATACCCCCAGACCAATCCACAAGGGTATTCGTCAAACCCACCACCACAGAATTTTTCACCAAATCCACCTCCACAAAGTTTTTCTTAAGGACCGTCCAATCCATCTACATACCAACCTCCTCACAAAAGAAATTTGGAGGATATGGTCTATTCCTTCATTCAAAGCCAAACTGCCATCAATAACCAAAATGCCACAACCATCAATGATGTAAGAGCCCAACTCACAAAGTTGACAAACTCCATAGGGGCATCTCAACAAGAAAAGGGGAAGTTCCCCGCTCAACCACAAGAGAACCCTAGGGGTCAACACTTTGTTGAGTCATCGGAACCTTCAAGAGAGAGTTGCGAGCAACTCAAAACTGTCACCACCCTTTGTAGTGGCAAATAAATTGACAAAACTATTTTGCCAACGGTCTCACCCAAGACCACATTGTCAAAAGAAAAAGATACCTTGGGTGTCTCCGACAAGAGTGAGGTGAGTGAAGAGAAAGAAAGAGAGGTTGTTGAGAAAGAAAAATTAATTGATGATTGTGTGTTCATTCCTCCCATGCCTGCCCCTTTCCCAAGTCGATTGAAGCCATCTATCATGGTGGCTAATTATGCTAATATTTTGGAAATATTTAAGCAGGTAAAGATTAACATTCCACTCCTCGACGCCATCAAGCAAATTCCATCATGTGCTAAGATTTTGAAGGACTTATGCACAGTGAAGAGGAAACTAAATGTCCACAAGAAAGCATTCCTCACCGAGCAAGTGAGCTCAATATTGAGGACCAACACTCCTTCCAAATTCAAAGACCACAGTTGTCCAACCATAGCCATCACCATTAGAAATTGTCAAGTGGAGTAAGCACTCCTCAATTTGGGGGCAAATGTGAATCTTCTCCCCTACTCGGTGTACCAACAGTTGCAGCTTGAGGAGTTGAAGCCCACCTCAATCACGCTTCAATTGGCGGATCGTAGTATCCGTACACCAAGGGGAGTAGTTGAGGATGTCTTAGTTCAAATTGATAAATATTTACTTCCCTGTCGATTTCATTGTGCTTGATACACACTCTATTGCAAACCTTAGCTCCCAAATTCCTGTAATACTTGGAAGACCCTTCCTTGCTACATCTAATGCCGTGATAAATTGTAGGAACGGTATAATAAAGTTGGCATTTGGGAATATGACATTGGAGCTCAATGTGTTCAACTTGGCCAAGCAACCGGGTGATGATGAGGAAGTAAATGAAGTCAATAGGATAGACAAGTTGATGGAGGAACATTTGGAACTTGTGGGGATGTTAAATTTCAAGGAAGAGGAGAATGTTGATCTAGAGAAATTTGATGAGTAAAAGGGGTTAGAAAGTTTGAAAGGGGTGGAAAGTTGGATCCCTACTTTTGAGAAACTCCCACACCAAGAAAAAATGATTTTCCCTTCAAATGAGCAAAAGCCCAATTTGGAATTGAAGTCGTTACCTTCCCACTTGAAGTATACTTATCTTGGGGAAGGTGAAACATTTTTGGTGGTTATTAGCTCAACATTGAATGTGGAACAAGAAGAAGAACTCTTGGAGGTATTGAAAAGGCATAAAGGAGCAATTGGATGGACAATTGCTGACATCAAGAGGATAAGTCCTCTCATTTGCACCCACCACATTTATCTTGAGGAGGACGCCAAACCTTCCCGACAACCACAAATGAGGTTGAATCCCATCATGACGGAGGTAGTAAGGGATGAGGTGTTGAAACTACTTGACGTGGGCATCATTTTTTCGATTGTTGATAGTAAGTGGGTTAGCACCACACAAGTAGTACCCAAGAAATTTGGAGTCACGGTGGTGGAGAATGATAAGAATGAGCTTATACCGACAAGAGTGATCACCGGGTGGAGAGTTTGCATTGACTACTGGAAGCTTAACCTTTGCACAAGAAAAGACCACTTCCCAATGCCATTCCTCGACCAAGTGTTGGAAAGAGTAGCGGGGCATCTATTCTATTATTTTTTAGATGGATATTATGGCTATAATCAAATAGAGAATGCATTGAAAAACCAAGAGAAGACCACGTTCACTTGCCCCTATGGTACCTTTGCATACCGTCGCATGCCTTTTTGGGCTATGTAATGCCCCTGGCACCTTTCAACGTTGCATGATGGGGATCTTCAGTGACATGGTGGAGAAGATAGTAGAGGTCTTTATGGATGACTTTTCAATGGTATGGGACTCATTTGATGGATGTATGAGAAATTTAGAGAAAGTTCTAGAGAGATGCGAGGAAAAGAACTTAGTCCTCAATTGGGAAAAGTGTCACTTCATGGTGACGGAGGGAATTGTTCTCGGTCATATAGTTTTGGCAAGGGGTATCAAAGTTGACAAATCAAAGGTGGTGGCTAAATCCAACCTCCCTACGCCAAGAGTCGTCAAAGATATCAGGTCGTTTCTGGGCCATGCTGGTTTTTACCGTCGCTTCATAAAAAATTTTAGTACTTGGCCCGACCCTTGACCAACTTATTATCGAAGGATGTCCCATTCGAGTGGTCAGATGATTATGAGGCATCTTTTAAAAAACTCAAAAGTATGCTTGTCACACCTCCGATTATGCGACCACCCAAGTGGGACTTACCTTTTGAGCTTATGTGTGACGCGAGTGATTACGTTGTCGGTGCAGTGCTCGGTCAAAGGGAGGATAATAGGCCTTATGTAATATACTACACTAGCAAAACACTCAATGAGGCTCAAATGAATTACACTACCATAGAAAAGGAGCTACTAGCGGTAGTATTTGCATTAGACAAATTCCGTTCTTACATCATTGGTTCACCGATAGTGGTTTACACTGATCACTCTGCTTTGAAGTATCTATTGTCTAAGCAGGATGCCAAACCAAGATTTATTAGGTGGATCCTCCTACTCCAAGAGTTTAATCTCATCATTAAAGACAAGAAGGGAGTGGAGAAAGTGGTGGCAGACCATTTATCCCGACTGGTGGTGCAAGAGACTGATGAGAACATTCCTATCCCTGATTCCTTCCCTAATAAGCATTTGTTTTCAATTCATTCTGTCTGTCCTTGGTATGTTGATATATGTAATTATCTTGCAACAGGACAAATACCACCGCATTGGAACCCAGAGGATCGAAGGAGATTTATGGCAGATGTGAAGTACTTTTACTTTGACAACCCATACCTGTTCAAGTACTGCCCTGACCAAGTCATGAGGAGATGCATACTAGAAAATGAACAGTAGGAAATCCTTTAATTCTGTCATTCACAAGCATGCGGTGGTCACTTCTCAACAAAGAAAATTTCGGCAAAAATTCTTCAATCAGGTTTTTACTAGCCCTCACTTAACAAAGACTGTGTTTCATTTTGTAAAGAATGTGATAGATGCCAGCATTTGGGTAGTGTGACCCGAAGGAACATGATGCCCCTCTCCCCTGTACTCGTTATAGAAATATTTGATTGTTGGGGCATCGACTTTATGGGTCTCTTCCCTATGTCATTTGGCTATCTATACATTCTACTAGCAATGGACTATGTATTCAAGTGGTTGGAGGCGATCCCAACCAAGACCAATGACCACCGGGTCGTGGTCAAGTTTCTCAAGGAGAACATTTTTTCGAGGTTTGGGATGCCTCGTGCAATGATAAGTGATGGTGGATCACATTTCTGCAATAGCTCATTCGCATCTTTATTGTTCAAATATGGCGTCACTTATAAAGTATCTGCCGCATACCACCCACAAACCAATGGCCAAGCCAAGTTGGCCAATAGGGAGATCAAGAACATTTTGGAGAAAACGGTGAACCCCCAATAGGAAAGATTGGTCAATAGATTGACCATTGCCCTATGGACGTACCGCACCGCCTACAAGACTATTTTAGGCATATCTCCCTATCGACTCGTCTATGGAAAGACTTGTCATTTGCCAGTCGAAATGGAACACAAAGGCCTATTAGGCCATCAAAACTTTGAACTTCAATCTAAGAATAGCCGGAGAGCAAAGAAAGTTAAAGTTAAATGAGTTGGAAGATATTAGAAGAGATGCGTATGAAAGATCGAAAATTTCAAAGGAACGGGCTAAAATCTTTCATGACAAATCCATTGTGAGGAAGTCATTTGAGCCTACGCAAAAAGTACTTTTATACAACTCTCGGCTCTCTATTTTTCAAGGCAAACTTTGATCCCGTTGGGATGGCCCCTATCTTGTCAAGGTGGACTACTCCAATGGAGTTGTGGATGTCCAAAACCCCGAAAATGGTCATATATTCAAGGTCAATAGCCAAAGACTTAAGCCATTTTTCGGGGCCTTTGAAGAACAAGTGGTGGAGAAAAATTTAATGGATCTAATATACCCGGAAGTTGTGGAGGAATAATTAGCTTTTTTTTCTGTTTTTCAATGTACAGGCTTTTATTTGCTTACTTTATTTTTATTCCATGTTAATTATGTTCTTTTGTTGTATAGTTTTGTTCTTTTTAGTCGCAGATATTGGTGTTTTTGTCAAAGCTCAAGTGCGAGGTGTTCTCTAACCCTACCAATCTTTTTACTGTCCGTCATTGAATATCATACCTTTTTTGTTTCATTGAGGACAGTGCATGAATCAAGTTGGGGGGTGATGTTGCACTATTTGCATCTTACACCATTGTTTGTGAGAATATTCCGTGTGGATATTCGTGTCTGCCGACACTAAAAAAAAATAAATTGAGTGAAAATATTCCGCACAGATATACGGTTGCCGACACTCAAAAAAAATAAAAAATAAAAAATAAAAAATGGGATGCCTTTATAAGGCCTTCAATTTTTTTTCCTTTTTCTCCCATCCACTGGTGATTGGTCTCCCCTTCTTCCTCCCTTTTTCTTCTCTTTTTTTTTTCTTCCTCTTTTCTTCTTCTTCTTCTTCTTCTTCGTCGTTCTCTCTGTTCTCTGTAAAAACAACCTACCCCCTACAAATTCATGACCATATACGCTGACGACCCAGTCCTTTGTTTAATAATTTACCTTATATGTTTGTATTTGTTCATGGGTGCTCTTTTTCTGCTCACACTTAGGGTGAGAGGTTTCCAGCCTAACCCAAATCTCCCTCGAGTTGATTAATTGTTGTGTTTTGTTTGTTGGTTTCGGCAGCTAAACAAATCTCTACACTCATCGCCTTTCCCTCATTCTTCGTCTTATTCTTCTTCTTATTTTTGTTGTGCTATTCTCTATAACACGACCCAACTCCCAACAGTCTCATGACCATATTCCCCGAAGACCCATTTGTTTACTCTATTTGTACATGACTCTTCTTCTTCTGTCCGCATTTAAAATCAAGGGTTTTCATCCTAACAAAAACCCAGATCTGCATAGAGAAGATTAATTGTGTAGTTTCTTTGTAGGTTTCAGCAGAGGAACAAGATCTCTACCTTTCAACCTCATCTCCAAGTTCAACATATCGGTAAATTCGAAACATTTGGGACAATTTTTAGTTTAGGTTGGGGGGTGAGAAATACAGTTCATATCTTGTGCCCGTAAAAAAAATTTTTTGTTGTTGTTGTTGTTTCTGATCATATTGTGTACCTTGCCTTGTATTTTGTATAAATTAATAATTATGTCAGTGAGTCAGCTTTAATCGTCTTTGTGACTGGCAGACGTTAAAGAACCAGATAGTGAGTCTTAAAACATAGAAAACATGGATGTTAAACTTTTTTGGTTTAGTCTAGGAGTCTTGCGCACTTTTCCATCAGATGTGCATGCTGTGATCATGAGAAAAGAAAAATTGGTAAGAAAGAATGAAATCCGAGAAGAACAAGCAAAACCCCTCTGTGGCAAAAGCACTTTTGCTAAACGCCGTCGTGCCAAACGACTGGGTGCTTGTAAGCAATGTGGCAGGTATTTTCACATGAAAAAATACAATCAGTATTTTGAACCAATTTCGGGTCGCACAACCGATCGATTAAATTGGATAATGTATGGGCAGAGTAAGGATTTTTCTGACACACCATCTTATACTAGTCCGGGACTTACACGTTATGTGCGACAAGAAGTTGGAAGGGTCATTAATAATGACATAGACACAAGCGATGACTCGGATTAGATTTTGACTAATAATGACAAAACTATGGAAAAACGTGTTTTGGGGATGAAGGTTAATGGTCCGAATTTTTTTTTTTTTTTTTGTAAATATTTTTATGTACAAAGTCTTTTTGTTGAAATAAAGATGTGGGTCGAGTAAGGAATGTCCTAAAATGCCAACCTGTAGTGTGGGTAGGAACTTATCCTGAGACGCCATAGTTTTCCAAGTTCAATGTGTGTATTTAGTCTTCTTTCAATTTTCATAGATAAATGCGTACATAAATAATTTTGATTTTTATTTGAGTTCAAATGCCAGTAGAAAAAAAAAACCTCATTTCCTTGAAAAATGATATTTTCTCTATGTTTAAATGTCAAATGTACACTGGTATTTGTTATTCTTAAGGTATAGAATGACTAAACTCGAAAATAGAATTAATATATAACTGACATTTTTTTGAAAACCTGACGTAACCAGTGGAGATAACGAAGAATACTATGGTAAGTTTTGAGGCTTGCAATGCTTTCTGAGAGACAATCAACATTTACTCAAGTAAGCTCTTTCACTTTCAATTGTTGAATAATCTAATTAAACTTACTTTGATTAAATGCAACTAAAGTAATATATTGACATATCCCACAGGGAACCTTTGCATACGACACATACATAGGCACATACTTGAGAAAGGATTTTAGGCCATCTTTGAGTTGATTTTGAGCCTTAGCCATTGCATCTACGAAATTATATCCCTAGTTAGCCATGTTTGAGCCTTCAATGAATGATTTCTTTTTCGAAAAAACTCATATGATAACCGAGCCACAAGAAAATACAGTTAACATACCTTACTATCCAATTTTTTTGCACCCTCTTATAAATCGGTATGATACAGAAAGTCAAGAAAAATAGAAAAGAAGATGGTGGCTACTGTTCAATGAAGAATCGGTGGAAACAACCGAGAAAGAAAAGAAACAAAAAAAAATATGGAACTGCCAAGAAAGTGAAAAATGAGAAAAATGAAAGAAAGAAATACCATTTCTAGGCAAAAGATTGAAAAGCAAGAAAGAGGTGTGCTACACTACATTAAAAAGGGGATAGCTTTTGAACACCATTGACGTCATTTCGTTAGCCACTGACCTCTGGCCACATTGCAACCTATACAAAGTCCTAATTTATCTCAAGTCTGATGCATGTGTGTGTTGTTGACCGAAAACTGGGGTATGTTAAATAGTATTTTTTTAATTGCATTCATATTCTTCCATGAGATTATGCCAAGAATATGGTTAGTCTACTTTCTTAAGACTTTCACTCCCTCTCTAACTGTGCATGTGATTTTTCGATTGACTATCCTCTGATCACATGCCTTTTGAGAGACAAGTCACTATAATCGGAGTGAATTTTTTGCTAAGAGCATTCTAAGAGAGGTTTGAGAAATCAAAGCTATCCATGGAAGGTGATAAAGTGGAATGTTTGTTATATAACAATTCTTGCTACTTGAATGATCATTCCTACTACACAGGAAATTCCAAATACCAATGTAACAAGTGTTTATTTTTGTATAGAGTACATACCAATGACAGAGAAGTGTTCGGGAAATAATTCGAAATTAAGGGATGTGTGTCTCAACGATCTTGTTGCTAACTCATTCTGACAATAAATCTTACATATACACATCTTTTTAATTGGATTTTGTAGGTAGCTTCACTGGAAACCTTCACGAGATAAAACTCGTCCACTGGGGATCACCTAGGGGTTTAATGGCTTGTTGCATATGCTGAATGCAATCGTGTTATCTACGAAAGAGGTTTATTTTGTTATGTTGTTATTTATTACTAGGGACTAGTAATGTTTAGGTTGGGAGGGTGTGATTAACCCTAATTAAGACCTAATTTAATAGGTAAATTGTGTTAGGTGAATAAAGTTAAACTATTCAAAATAAATCAAATTAGGGTTAATGTGTGAATAAAGGATAATGCATTAATTGTTGTTCTTTTTAGGATTTTGTGTGTCAAAGCTACAAACTACTGGAGAGTTAATTGCATTAAAGCTACAAACTATTGGGGTGCCAATTATCAAAGCTCAAAACAAAGGGAGATCAAAGAATTCAAGGCCACCAAACAAGACTTTCATGTAATTCAAGACCACCAAACAAGACTTTCATGTAATTCAAAGCCACAAAACAAGACTTTAACCTCCCTTGTTGCCTATAAATACCACCCCTTAGGACTTGTAAAACATTCATCTTTTGGTAATGGAAAACCCTCCAAAAGTATTATTGTTTTCCTTATTGCTTATTGCTTTGTTTAAGTATTGCTTTCTTTTATTGTATTATTGCTTCCTTTTAATTTATTGCTTTCTTTTACTTTAAGTGTTACTTTTTTTTATTGTGTTATTGCTTTCTTTTACTTCCATTGTTTAAGCTTCCTTCTTCCCTTAGAGGAGTGAAACTCTTCCACTTTTCTAGAGCTTTACCAAAGCTGTAAAGGGTGGAACGTGATTCACTCATTTTTTGTCGAAGATCGGCTCCTAGTGTAAAGTGTTTTACCTTGTAACTCTTCTACTTGGAGAGATGAGCATCACTCACTTTTCTGGCTTTAACAAAGTCATGAAGACTGAGTAGTTTCTCATCCAATCTTTAGTAAGAGGTGATTATTCAGAAGTTATATATATGCATTTTGTTTATGCTTAGCTCTAGTCTTTATTTCGTCATAATGTCTTCTCATCATATAGTCGTCTTTATTTTAAGCATGAAAAGCTAAATCTCTTAGTTGGCAAAACCAAGGGGAACCTCCACTTGGGTATACCATTTTCAACTCATTTCTCCTCCCTTCTTTCAGAGTTCAATGGTTCGGTTTGACTGGGTTGAGGGTGGATAACTTGGTGAGTCTTTTATATTCCATGGGCCTAGTCACGTTTTATACTTAGATACTCACCAATCTTATCTCTAGCTTCCCATGAATCAATCGTTCATTCATGCTCTATTGGAGGAGGGTTTTGAGTTGAGATGGTATTCCTATTGGAGTGACCTCTTGGATTTGCCAACATTTGTTTCTCATTTTACTAGCATCAAAACAACTTCCAACAATCAAAGATTTTACACTTTCTTTCTCCCAAAATCACCTTCCCCTCGGTTTACTTCCTTCCCCGTGGAAACGACCTTGGAATACCACCAAGTAAAACACGATCCGTGAAAGTCTCCTTGCGCTTGGGGAGCATTTTTGTTCACACACACACATTTGACATTTCATTCATCCACCATTTCGTTGCCCTTTCTTTTGACATCATCCTAAGGAAAGTGACACTCCCCTTCATCCATATACTATACATGCTAAAAGGTGATGTTTAGAGGTTAGGAAACAACAAGGAATTTTCTCAAGCAGGCCTTAGTCAAAATTTTCCTAAATCCCCAAGATGAGAAGAGATACTTTTCGATATGGGCGTCACTAGTCGATGTTGAGAAATCCGACATGGTAGGGTTCTTGCACCAAAATGTTGACGTCTTTGCGTACCCTGACCAAGATGACCGGAATAAATGTCGAGGTAATGACTCATTGGCTCCATGTGGGCCCCTCTTTCAAACCTGTGAGGCAGAAGGCTCGGAGAATGGCACCTCACCACACTAAGGCCATAGATGAAGAAGTGGACAGATTGTTGGGGGTAGGCTCTATCAAAGAGGTGCAGTTCCCTCAATGGTTATCCAACATGGTATGTGCTAACAAAAAGGAGGAAAAATGGCGAGTTTGCGTGGATTTCACCAACTTGAACAAGGCATGCCCTAAGAACGAGTATCCATTACCGAAAGTCGATCGGCTAGTAGATTCGACCACGGGCCACAAACTCATTTTCTTCATAGATGCTCAAGCAGGTTACCACTAAATTCCCTTACATGAATCAAGTCAGGAGAAAATAGCATTCATTACACCCCAAGGCATTTCTTGCTATATGGTGATGCCATTCGGATTAAAGAATGTCGGTGCCACTTATCAACGCTTGATGAACATGATTTTTAAGCAGTAACTCAGCTTGACTAATGAGCACAAAATATTGTATATTTAACGTCCTCATTAAATTCATTTTAACTCAACTTTGCATCTAAGTACTTAGAGTTAGTCAAAATTATGAATAACGTTGAATTTTTGATGTTGCAGGTAATTATAGCATAAATGATGGATTTTAGAACCTTGCAACTACGTGTGGATGAGTGGTGAAGGTATGGACACATTACTTGAGGATTTGGAGGCTTAGAAGTGAAAGAAATCAAGGAGGGATCGGTGCTTGGGAACATAGGCACCAACACCCACCCTGTTTGGTTGTAGTACCTTAGTTTTCCTCCTTTTTGACCATGATCCACTTCGAGTTTGAAGACGTTCAAAACATACACAAGTTGTAGATCTGGATGTTCTCTATATTGTATCAAAATTTTAGCTCAATCAGACAGTTGGGTCAAAATTTATAACAATTCTACAAAAACTGGTCCAAAGTAGAGCGTAGGTGTTCGTCGTACCGGTACGCTGCCCAGAATGCCAAGAACGCCTACAAATCATGCTCCACTTGCTTGGGGGTCCCACCAATGCATCTCCCATTTGTCCCTTGACATCCCTTACACATTTACATGCCTCCTACACCCTAGTTGAAGACTTTGAAGGCAATGGCATTAATGGGGATGTGAGAGAAGGGGCATGCATAAGGGGTGCAGGCTAAGCTTGTACTAGCCTGTCCAAAGCCATCCACTCACCTCCTATTGATGGGAGGCCTACACACACATGCTAGAGGACCCTATGAATGAAAATGAAAGGCTTATTCACCATATATTTAGCACTCCACAAGATTTAGAGGGGTGGCTACCTAAGCTTAGAAAGCTCAAATGAGGAAGATGATGAATAGTTACATAGAAATTTATGTTTTTGCATTGTCTTCCATCTTTTCACTTGTAATTTATTGTAAGACTCTTCTAAGCTTCATTATTTACTTTTAATGTCATTTATTTCAAGTGTTTTTCAAGTTTAGTTGAGTATCTTAGTTTCTACCATTGTTGTCTTAAATTTTCTTCATTTCAAGTTTTAAAATGGGTATTGAATATTTTTCTTTATAGTTTAAGATTTCTTGCTTTAAGTTAAGTTTCAATCTTAATTTCTTCATTATGTCTCTTTCCATTATGCATTTCTTTCTTGCTTTCATGAGTAGCTAGATTTCTAGTTGGCTAATTCAAGGGAGACCTCTTCTTGGATTTTTCATTTCAACTCATTTTATTTCCTTCTCTTGGTGTATGATGGTTCAGTTTGATTGGGTTGAGTGCGGACATGGTTGTCAGCCTTTGATATCCTATAGACCTGGTCAGGAGTTATGCTTGGATCCTCACTACCATCATATCCCTCACTTCCCACGAATCAATCATTCATCTATACACCATTGGAGGAAGGTTTTGAGTTGACTCGGCATTCTCATTGGAGCGAACCCTTTGGATTAGCCAACACTTGTTTTTCATTTCGTTCTCATCAAAACTTCACTCACAAAACTTAAACCAAAAGATTTTACGCTTTTTATTTTCACAAAATCACCTTCATCACACTTGAACTTTCCTTCCTTGAGGAGACAATCTTGGAATACTTTTCCAAGTGAAACACGACACTCAAAAGACACCTTGCGTTAGGGGAGCACTTTTATTCACACACATACACACATTTTGTACATTTCATTCCACCATTATTCCATTTTTCCTATTTCTTACAGCATTCCGAGGGAGAGTGACACTCCCCCATTCCTATAAGTCATACACAATTGAGGGATGATGTTAACGTCAAGCAATGACTATGGAGGTTTACATTAACGACATGCCAGTGAAAAGTAGGGAGAGTTTCTACCACCTCTGGGATCTCAGGACCACATTCGCTATACTCTGAAGCTACAGTCTGAAACTTAATGTCTCAAAGTGTGTATTCGGAGTAAGCTCGGGCAAATTCTTTGGGTACTTAGTCACCCACAGGGGCACTAAAGCCAACTCTGAGCAAATACAGGCCGTGCAAAACATTTAGGCGTCGAGGACTACCAAAGACATCCAGAAGCTAACCGAAATGCTAGCGGCCCTCAATCGATTCATGTTCAAGTCCTCTGATAGGTGCAAACTATTCTTCATCATGCTTAAGGGGGCTGCAAAGTGAACCTAGGATGAGGAATATGGTCGAGCGCTCGAGTCGAGGGGATTAAAGAGTATTTGAAGTATCCCCCAACCCTGTCTATCTGACGATAAGTGAAGTACTCAACCTATACTTGTCTATCTCAGAAGGAGCAGTTAGTGGAGCCATAGTCAGAGAAATCGAGGGGGCACAATGGCCCATCTACTTCATGAGCAAGACCCTACCTGACACCGAAACACGATACTTGCTGATGGAGAAACTCGTTATTTGGTGGTTTTGATTATGAAACTCAAACACTATTTTCAGGCACATGATACTTGTACTTCGATTAAAGGGCAGGTCGTTGCCAATTTTATTGCCGAGTTCTCTACGTCCAAGCCCCCATAAGAAGTGAAAGCTTTTGATGATGACCTCTTGAGCCTTCACATTGATAGGTCCTCAAACGCATAGGATGTAGGGATAGGTGTAGTACTGGCCAGTTTTGGAGGATTTATAATAGAACGAGCTATCAGACTGGGACCTAGAGCATCCAATAATGAGGCCAAGTATAAGGCGTTGTTGGCAAGACTTGATATAGCGTACTCGATCAAGATCAAGCACCTCTATGTTTTCTACAACTCCTAGTTATTAGTGAATCAGATCAATGGCAACTTCGAGGTTTGAGATAGTAGGATGAAGGCGTACCATTAAAAGGAAAAATCTAGAATCAAAAAGTTAGAGAAAGTGGAAGTCTCCCAGAATTCAAGAGATCACAATACCCATGTCGACACGTTAGCCTGTCTAGCCTTGGCATTGGCTTCGGAGGTTACTCGGCTCATCGTCATTGAAAATCCAAAAACTCTGAGTATAGGAGAAATGAAAGCCAAGCAAGTGTTGCCAACACAAATGCAAATAGCACCCTCGGGTTGGATGGATCCCATAGTCACATATTTGAGGAAAGGAATACTCCCTGAAGACATCAGAGATGCCAGGAAGATCAAATTTAAGGCTCTCAGGTTCTGGATATTTGCGGATCGTCAGCTATACAGGAAATCCTTATCGGGGCCACATTTGCTCTATGTCCCCGAGGAGAAGATAGAGCCTTTGCTCTATGAGATTCATAAGGGTGTATGCAGGAGTCATACATGAGGTAGGTCCCTCGCATACTGAGCAATGTCTCAAGGATATTGGTGGCCATACATGCAGAAGGAAGGTAAGGGCTATGTCCGAAAATGTGATAAGTGTCAGAAATTTGCTCCCATCATCCGACAACCAGCGGGAGATCTAACTTATTAACAAGTCCTTGGGCGTTCTCTCAGTGGGGAATGGATATTGTAGGACCTTTCCCAAGGGCCCTTTTAGACAAAAATTCCTCTTGGTAGCTACTGATTATTTTATAAAGTGGATTGAAGCCAAGCCTCTGAACCGTATTCAGGACGTCGAAACAAAGAAATTCGTGTGGCAGAACATTATCATCCAGTTTGAAATTCCTCTGGCCATCATATCGGACAATGGAACTCAATTTAATAGTAGTCCTTTCAAAGAATTATGTTCAAAATTTGGAATACACAATTATTACTCCATGCCAGCCTACCCTTAAGGTAATTGACAAACAAAGGTCTCAAATAAGACAGTGTTAGCTAGAATCAAAAAGAGACTGGAAAAGGCAAAGAAAAAGTGGACTGAGGAGTTACTTAATGTGTTATGGGCCTATAGGACCACGCCGAGGACTTCAACATGAGAAACGCCGTACGTCATGACATATGGGGTTGAGGTTGTCATCCCATTGAAAGTAGGGCTCCTAACGATACTTAGCCAAGTCTTTGAGTTAGGGAACAATGATCAAATAGTTGCCAAAGATCTTGATTTGGCTAAAGAGAAAAGGGAACCATCATCCATTAAGCTGGCAAAGTACCAAGGAGGGCTGTCAAGAAAACACCAAAAGAAGATTTGGACGAGGAATTTCCAAGTAGGAGACTTGGTGTTACGCAAAGTGGTGGGCACGGCTCGAGAATCCACTTATGGGAAATTCGGCCCCAATTGGGAAAGCCCTTACAAAGTAATTATTGTGGGGGGTACAGGGGCATATAGACTACAAGATATGGATGGCAACGATGTAAATTGACCCTAGAATATATCAAATTTAAAGAAGTATTATCACTAAAGTTGAATTCAAGATTATGAGTCAAAAGCTTAACATGAGCCTTGCGCTCGGTCGTTAGAGGTATGGCCCCAAGGGGTGTAAGACTTCATTATTAGACTAACATCTTCAAAAGCTTAACATGAGCCTGAAGCTTGGTCGTTAGGGGGCACAGTCTTGAGGGTTATAAGACTCCACCCTTGAAGCAACGCCCTTAAAAGCTTAACACGAGCCTCACACTTGGTCGTTAGGGGTACAGCTCAGAAGGGTCTAAGACTCCACCCTTGGAGCAATGCCCTTAAAAGCTTAACACATGCCTTGTGCTCGGTCATTAGGGGGCATGACCCCGAGGAGTGTAAGACTCCATCCTTTGAGCAACGCCCTCAAAAGCTTAACACGAGCCTTACGCTTGGTCGTTAGGGGTACGGTCCCAAGGGGTGTAAGACTCCACCCTTTGAGCAACGCTCTCAAAAGCTTAACACGAGTCTAGCACTTAATCATTAGGGGTACGCCCCCGAGGGGTGTAAGACTCCACCCTTAGAGCAACGCCCTCAAAAGCTTAACACGAGCCTCACACTTAGTCGTTAAGGGAATGGCCCCAAGGGGTGTAAGACTCCATCCTTGAAGCAATGCCCTTAAAAGCTTAACACAAGCCTTGCGCTCGGAAGTTGGGGGCATGGCCGCGAGGGGTGTAAGACTCCACCCCTGGTGCAGCGCCCTCAAAAGCTTAATAAGCCTTGTGCTCAGTCGTTAGGGGCACGACACTAAGGGGTACAAGACCCAAATACTTGTGCATTTTCATGATTTTATGAGCTTGGAAGCCAAGGGGCAATTTCGTAGAATAAAGTACAGTAAACATACAAATAGGAAAGATAGATCATCATGAGAGAAAATTTCATTAGACAAAAAGAAAGGGGTTTTGCGTCCCCCGAGCATACAAACAAAAAGCAAACAGAGAGTACAAAAGGGGGGAACTCTAAGCTCCAACACCGCCTTCAGGGTTAGCCTGTCCATCGTCGCTAACCTCACCACCGTAGAGCATACCACGCTGCCTCAGAGTATCTTCCCCAACTCCAAGTATATCATCAAGTTCAGTATCTGGCTTGCAGAGAAGAATGACGATGGAGCGGGTAAGAGGATCATTGCCTTCACCTAGGGGGTAGGGGAAGGAAGCCTAGGAAGATCACCATTATCACCATCATTAAGTGTGATCAATTTATTTTGACCTTCAGCCCCCTCGTCCCTACGACTGATCCTTCAGAGCCTAGCTCAGATTGAGGCTGTTCCTCGGGATCGACCCCTACTTCAGGTTTTACAAGGTAGCTATGCATCGTGAACAGATTTGAGCCAGCCTCGACCCTGACGGAATGCAAGGCAACATCCCAACCTCGCTTGAAGGCCTTTTGCTTGGCTTCTTCGAAGGCCAAGACCATTTTGTCTTAACAGTCAAGCCATACCTTCTTGCACTCCCGCCAGGTCCTCTCCTGTACTTCTGCCTTCTCGGCCTCCAATGCGTCAACTTTGGCTATCATCTCGTTAATAATGAACTTAGCTTCTTGCAATTTGACGTCGGTGGTAGAAACTCAAAGCTCAAACTCCTCTATCCTCTTGTTGGCCTTGGTCTCAACTGCCTTCATCTTTTCAAGTTCAATAGCGAAGGCGTTGGCCTTGTGGATTAGGTCGATGATGTGTTTTGATTTATCAACGATTGTCCTCTCCACCCCCTTAATGTGCTCGTCTTTGCGAGCAAGTGCATTCTCGACGTTTTTAGCTTCTAGCTTATACTACCAAAGACAGTTAATGATGACCCCCATCTGTTGGCAGGCCTGAAAGCAAAACACCTAAGTCAGAAATGGCCAGATAAGCAAAAACAAAGAGAAGTTAGAATGATCGGCGCACTTACCAGCATATTGTTGTGGACAACACTTTGCAGGAGTCTGTTGTCCTCATAATCTTGATAAAACGGCCATGTCAGCCTCAAACTGAAAACTCATAGCAACGGTGAAGGCGACGTTAGGAGATTGAATAATATTAGGCACCCCCTCCTTGTTTGTACTCGGGGGGCCCACTCAAAAGATGATGCTTTCAACGCCAAGGTGTCATGGTGCTCCTCACATGCCTCGGGCTCTCGACATCAACGATCCCTTGGCTGATCTTCTGATGGGGTCACTTGGCACCTTGACGAAAGATTCCTCGGCGAAATGACGGGGTCCCAGAAATACTGAGGGCGTGGCAATGAAGGGGGAGGTTGTGGGCATGGTGAAGGCAGAGGTGGGGCAATCGGTGCAGTGTCAGAAGTCCCACTGGCTCCTGAGAACCTTGCCTTTCTCGCTATCATAGCGGCCTCCATGGTCACAACAGTGATGAGAGGAGGGTTGATCATGTCATCAGGGGAAGGAGTGCGCTCGACATCTCGATCTGGATCAGCCTCAAGGTTTTCCTCCTCCTCCTTTGAGGAAGAACGATCCTCCCAAGCTAAAGGGTCAAATGGAGGGGGGATCTGTGAAAATCTTGTATAAGTTGGGTGATAGCCAAGCAGTACGTGTGATGCTCAGGCGAAGGGATCCATTGGGTCGTAAGACCAGAATTTCACTAAGTCCTCAAAGCGAACTTGGGACTTGAGAGGTTGGGCAGCAGCGACCTTGTACCCTTCTACAAAAAGAGGCCAGAAATGAAGGACCTAAACATTAATAGAATGCCGAGCATATTGAAAGTTTGCACAATACACACCTAGATCCCTCGACACTTTGGAGCTGTATAATCCATCATACTCGAGCCCATTTTCTTTCTCCCAATTGTCACTGAGCATGATTAGATCCTGGGCATACCCCTTGTCCGAGTCTGACATATGGGTCACCAAATACAAACAAGGGTCCCGAGCCTAAAGGTAGTACCTGCCATCAGCAACTAACTTTAAGTCGTAGTAAAATAGGATTTCATCTACCCCCAGGTTTACCCCCGAGCTGAGCATTTAGGGAGACCACACCCATGACCACCCTATAGAAGTTAATGCCACACTAAAGGAGGAAAAGACTAAGATGCATCAACATTTTTAGCAAGAAGGGGTGGAGAGGGAATGTCATCCTCTTCCATGATGGCTTTGGTATAGAAGGGCATTATATCTACACTTCTTTATATCATTCCTATGGAAGCGAGAGTCAAAGGGGAAGGCCAAGACAGGGTCTGCAATATGGTATTTTTCCTTTAAAACCTAAATGTTGGAGCCTTTTACCTTGGTCTTCCTCAACCTATGGTGTCTCTAGCCATAGCAGGTTCCCTAACTACTATTCTACGTATCCTGGCCATGGATGAGTGTTTTGGAAAGAATGTAGAAGGAGGATAAACAGGTGAAGAAAAATGGGGGAAATGGAGGTACTTATAGAGAAGATCTTCAGAAAAAGAGCTTAGGAGATCAGAGGGGAGTGCTCGAGAGTTGATTGCTAAGAGAGAAGTTCGAAGATCCAAAGTTTGGAAATGGCCAAACGATCTCCTATTTATACCCAACAGAGGGAGCAGGAATCGAAAAGGAATGTCATCATTTGGAAATTTGAAAAGGGTGACGCTAGACGTGCAAGTAACCGCCCCTACTAATTAGGCATGTTCGGCAAGCCACCACTCTCCTTGCGCCACCTATCCCATGCCGCAAAGAAAATGGAGGCTGGGGGGCAGTTGATAGGACTTTAGGCAGCTCAGCAGCCCTTAGATTGACACGTGTAAAGATATAGCAGTTATAGAATTCAAAAGGTGCCAAGGAGTAATGGCTCGAAGGAGCCGAGTACACGTACTGACACTAGCATTTTAGAAGACACGATAGCTCATTAATGGGATGTGAGTGACTAACACAAGGCTATTAATGAGTCCCTGCATCCTCGAGACCCAAAACGACAGTCATGATTGCGAAGCATTAATGACAATCGCGCTGAGTATGTTCCCACGACACAGACCGAAATACTATTCTCCGAGCATTGAATGCTCAGGAATAGGTGTTAGGCACCGATCAGAGGGACTTGATTGCCCGGAGGGTAGCCATAAGTGCTTGGCATTGCCCCGATCACTTGTCTTATCACCCGATCATTAAAGGCATGAGGATCTGAGCAAAGAACATTTATTATGCATGGGGTAAGGATGCAAAATGTCGAGATGGGACTACCTATCCTTGCACTCATTGCTGATTCAGGTATTAATACTCCCTAGAAAAGTGAACCAAGGTATGCAAGACTAAACTGAAAGAGAAATACACTGTGCTAACGCCTCCAAACTTATATTGAATTAAGTTTTGGAAGGGATAAACTGGGTGTTCACCGGGCCCCTTTTCTAACCTTGTGGTTGTTTCAGGTTCATCATTGAGAGGATCACTTTATCAATCTATTTACAGAAAATCTCTCGTGCATTTTCGATGTTGTTGGTTTTAATTCAACCCATCCAATCCTATTCGAACATAAGTTCAACTAAACAAACAAAAATGAAACCCCCTAAAAATATTTGCAAAAATATTAACTTATTATGGCATTCAGTCCATTCGTTTAAACCCTCAAATAGGTGATTCTGTGCTTAATCATGACATGCAGACCTAGCTTAAACAAAAATACTAACTAAATACTCACCTTCACTAGGATTGAAAACCTTTAGCAAATTTGGTTCTTCAATGTGTACAAATTAATCGTCTCTTGAGTGTTTTTTGGATGGGGATAACAAAGGCAATAGAAACAAGGCGGGTGAGAGAGAGATGAGTGTTTCCTTTGATGAGCAACATATGATAGACAAACAAACTAGGAAGTAGTCAAAGAGTCAAAGGGGGCATTTTAGTAAATGAACATAATCTAAGAATATCTTGGGGGCAATTTTATCTTTTCGCCTTTTCTTTAGTTCCATTAGTAATACCTCATTGATAAGGGATTCGGGTGTAATTTCGTAAACTTGAGAGAATTTGTTTGATCAATTGACAAACATCAGGGGTTTGTGTGTTTTGTTAGACTAGTCAAACCCTAATAATTTTGAGCCTAGTCAGAGTCCAAGGGGCATTTTAGTAAATGAACATAAATATGAAAATATCTTGGGACAGTTTTGTCTTTTTGCCTTTTCTGTTAGCTCCGTTAGTAATACGTCATTGATAAGGACTTCGTGTGTAATTTCGTAGAGTTGAGGGAGTTTGTCGTATTAAACGACAAATCTTAATGGTTTGTGTGTTTTGTTGGACAAGTCAAGCCCTAATAATTTCGGGCCAGTCCAGGTGTGCCGCCAGACCTTGACCTTGGCCTTGGCCACCCAATATATAACGTTATATTCAGCTTCAAAAACCACGAAGATATAGGTAGGAGCGGATAACGTTTTTCAAGGTTCGTGACTGTGCGTTTGGGTTTTGTGATTCGCATTTCGAATGACAAAGACGAAGAAAGAACTGTTAGCATCCGCGCCGTGGAGGGGCGTTGATAGTCAGGCGGAGAAATTCAAAGACGCCAAGCTCAAAGTGACGAACCAGCCAGGTGCTACCCCAACCATGCATATCCCTCGCAAGAGCTCCGTCTCTTCCAACGGAGATGACGATGATTCTCTGACCAAAATTGACCAGGAACTCCGCTACAGCTTCCAGCGTAATGTCCAGGTAACCTCTGTCTCTCTGTCTCTCTCTCTCACACACACACACACAGACATACACATACCTGTACTGCAGTAGCCTGAAAGTACCATAAATATTGTGACCCAATTGATTATAAACATTAATTTTGCGTTTCTATTTCTACGCAATTTCCAGTGTCTTTTTTTTTTGTTCTAGTTGCCCATGAATCTTCTTATCTCTGCATAGACACTCAAGTATTTATGCGAAGGTTATGTTCCACATTATTCAATTCTTAGTTTATGTGTGTAGATCATTTGATTTTTACCAGCAAAAACAAAAATAAAAGGTCATTTGAATTTTTTTGTTCTAGAATTGAATATTATGAATCTCCTGATGACATTTTAAAGTTTTCCCATTTATCCCCGCGATGATTACTTATTTTTAAAATTTATAATTTGTTCTGACAAACTAAATCCTTTGAGATATTGATATAAATATGAATTTTTATGAACGGTATATGCTGTAATTGTTTGCAGCTCCACCTTATGTAAGGTGATTTTTATTCAATGTTTCTGGATTGCATCAACCAATGGACCAAGTCCTTATTTGAATTACAGGTTTCTTGTACTCGTGGATAGCCACATGCATTCCTAAGGGTTCATTGGCCCCCACATTGAAAATTTGAGAACTAATAATGTTAGGCCTACCTACTCTATTATCTTGGCGATTTCGTGACCTGTATCTTGATTCTGGCATAGTGAAAAGACATGCAATTGATTCTGGCATAGTGAAAAGACATGCAATTGTTGTTGTGGATTTCTATAATATGTCAAATTACTTATTGAAATTCTAGAATGATATCAAGCTTGTAAACATAGTTATTAGTATCGTACGATACGTGATATGTATGGTACAATACGTCACGATACACTTGAAAAATGATACGTATCGTGGCTCTGTCTTATTTTTGCACCGTATCGTACGATACAATACGTACGATACGCTACGCCCAATACATACGATATGTGACGATTCTATTTTTTTAATTTTTTGGGATTGAAATGACATCGTTTTACCCTAAGATTTATTTTTAAATCCCTAGTTAGTGAAATAACGTTGTTCCAGTGGTTATAGTTTAAAAAAAATAAATAAAGTTTGCTGTTAATATTGTTCAATTGAATTCAAAATTCATGATTAATAATATTAAGGATATTCAATCAGTTGACGTTAGAAATTTGAATTAGAAGTCTTTGTATTGTGATATTGTTGAATTATATTGGGAACTTGAATAGTTGATGGAATATTAATGAAATACTATGTTATTATGAGCTTATGATTTTTTTACAAAGGTATATACATATATTTTATTAATAATTATTTAAAAATTAAAATTGCGTGTATCTTACGATACACAATACATGATACAATAAGATACACTATTTTTAAACACGATACGCCTTTTGATACACGATTTGATAACTATTCTTGTAAATATTTTAAACAGAAGCACATAAATCTGTTTATGTAATTATTAGTAAAACAATAACATGTACATTTGTAATAAATAAACTAACCAGTTTGTAGATCAGGAATGGATATTGAACTTTTTATATATCACGACTAGTGTTTGACATTGTCCTTGAAGACATATTTAACCCCCAAACTAGTGTTTATAGAAGTCTCAGTGTTTGTCTCATAGTATACAATGATCTTTACACAATTGAAAGCAACACTCTAATTCAATTGTCCAGCGAACCAGAATTGTGTTTTGTACTCTTAGAAATACAAATTCTTAATCACGAAAATGATGAATGTAATTACTGCATTTATTCGTAATGTTGTAAGTATGAAGTTAGTCCGAATGCTAGTGAATATAGGTTATTTATACATAAAATGTTGATTGTTCCGAACAGCCACCATGCGAACTAATGTAACTCTGAATACACAATGCAGCGCAGAAGATACCATTGATGTCTACCTAATCAACAGACATCAATGGTGTAACTGTGAAAGTTAAAAATTTGGATTGAGACATAATTTGGTCTTATTTTTAATTGCTTTGAATTAGTTTGGTAGGATTAGTATCATATGTGTCATTTTTATATTTTTTAGGGTGGGGGGTATTTTTTTAATTTCTAGGATTTTTGGGAAGGGGTATATTATGATTGTGGGTAGTCTTTTGGTTCAAATTCTAGTGATTGATGTTTGTAAAGTTTATAGTCCTAGTTTTAATTTATGTTTGTTTCCTTGTGTAAGTAATTTAGAGTATTTGGAATTCTAATCTTTAAGATTGGGAAATACTTAGAACTATATGTATGACTAGTGATATTTTTAATAAAAAATAAATAAATATTTTCAAAAAATTTCAATAATTATATTCTTTGTAGATTGTGAAATATAATTCAAGCCGTAGGTGTGATGCCTAAGGAACCCTAGCAGTGATTCTTATTATTCAACATTCAACAATAATATTCACAACACTGGTCTTGGTCAAAAAATACTTTTCATGTCACTCTTCAAAACACAAAAAAGTGTTGGTTTTCTATGCATTCGAGAAGATTGTTTCGTGGGAGATTGACAGATGGGCGGCGAGTTAAGATGCCTTTTCGAATTTGGGAACCACTTAGCCCCATGGTGGTGTGATGTCCTATGTGCAAGAAGAAAATTACGGAGGTGATAATATTGGAGAAAATGAGAATCAAGGAATCAACAAGCAGACCATTTAAGAAATCCTTCATAAACACTGGAATTTAGGGCTCCCGAAGGTCATGAATCAACTAAATATCCCATGTTTGATTGGTTGCTATATGAGCCACATGATATTGTTGGAGATATCATGAAAAAAATCAAGATGGCTTTTCCCCATTCTGAAGGATTTTTTTTGATTGGATTTCTGCAATCGAGGAATACTTCGATTGGTATGATTTGACGGATGATCGGAGGATAAGATTTGGCAAAATGAAATTTGTTGGCTTGGCAAAAGTTTGGGGGATTGGAATGGAATGAGATATAAGAAGTTTTTTTTAAGCACATGGCAAGAGATGAAATGAAAGCAAAGATTAGAGAGAAGTATATGCTTGCCAATTATCATAATAAATTATGTGACATGGCCTTGACACAAGTTGTGGCCAAAAAGGATTGTTTCCCCTCTAAAACGTTGTGTACAACACTCAAATCACGTGTCTCGATGATTGAATCACGTCTCGACGGAGTAAAATAAGTGGAATGAATTGCATAGGCACGTCTGGACGATGTTTAGTGCGTCTAGACGCAACAACATTGCGTTAGGCTCCTTTATACGGGCTTCTGGATGGTGCTGGGTGCATTCAGACGGTTCCAGTTCCCTACCGTTCAAGTTCCCTGGGAAATCTTGTTCTTTCTTGGCTTTTTTGCAACAATATATGGGGTGCGTTTAGACAATATAGGTGCGCGTCCGAACGGTCTTGAATCTCTGTGAAACATTATCTTCCTTCAACTTGGAATCTTCCTCCAATTTTTGCTCCGCTTGTATTATTCTATTACCACTTTAAATTACACAAATTACCTACAAAACATGGCAAACAACTAGAACAAGCACCAAGCTAGATAATTAAACAATTCAACACATCCAATTCAAAATAATACTTAATTAACACATCATTAAATATTAGAAAATAACGTTTTTGATAGTTAAATCAATGCTTAAGTAACCCTAAGGATAATTCCTAGTTGTGCCCAGCCAAAATGGAGTGGGTTGTCTGACGGTGATATATTTAAATAATTATTTCTGTCACCATATTTTGAGTTTTTGATATGAACTTTTGGGGTATTTAGAATGATCTAGCCATCAAAGCAAGAAATGCACTCAAATTCTAAGCAAAAATTCAGACATGTTTGAGTTTTGAGTGAAGACTAGTCTCAAACCCCTGAGGCATCCATTGTGAAGGTACATTAGCTTCATACAAAAGACAACGGGGACATCAGAACAATTGGTAAAAGTAGCCTTCAGTTTTTCAGGGCAGACCATAGTTTCAACTTTGTGCCATCACTTGTGACAGTGAGCTAGATAAGTTCTTTGATGTCAAGCCATATGCTAAAGTTGCTTCGAGAACAATATGTAGGGAACATGTTAAAACAACTCACTTTCATGGAATTCCCTGACATGACATTTTCCTTTGTTTAGATACAGAGACTGGTATTTTTTGACTAAATGCATTTTTGCTAGTTGTATCTCTGGGATTTGCTGTCTTCTTTTTCATTTCCTTCCGTAGCTACTTGGTAAGGACACAAAGAATGGGGCAAAATGCTATTTAGAACTTTTTATTTGTCTCCTTACGATAAGTTGGATTTAGCATGGATTAACAATAAAAGAGAATGAATATGACTTAGGTGTCTCTATTTGATCAATAAAAAAAAAAAAATATCTGGCTGAGCCGTTTCATTTGTGCCTTTTTCCCTTTCGTATAGGAGTGCTAGTCAAATTAAAACTGGGGAATCTTGCAGATTTGTTTTTTTGCTTTCCTTGCACATTTACTGTGGTTACTTTTCTGCATTGCAGAAGTAGGTTTCCCCAAAAAGTAATTTTTAGAGTGTTGACTCTAGTTGCTTTGTCTTTAGTGTATTAATTTATTTCATGTTTAATCAAGAAGCTAGTGCAGTCTTGTAATTACTTTGAATTACCAGATTAATGACGTTGAAAGCTTAGATATAATATGCTAGTGAGGCATAATTAGAACTAGTGAGCGATGCTTAACATTAGATGGTTGACCTGAGTGCTGTTTAATTGATTGGTTTATGTTGTATATATGGAGCTTCGGTATATAAGGTAACAATAGTCATATTGGAAGAAATTGATCCATAGCAAATCCTTTTTGTTTTGGAAGCTTGTCAACCTGGAATACAAACAAGTTGCAATGTATTGTGATCTAGCAGCTCTTGACGATGAGGGTGCTTGTTGATGGTGCAGCTGGCCTCATGGTGCAAAGTATCAGCCGATACTGATATGAGTCGGCTGAGTCATATGACTCAGAACTTGTCGAGACAATACCATTACATGATATGTATAAAGGCTGAGTCTCGTAAGACTCGGTTGAGTTGTATCTAAGTCAATTTCAATTAGCCGAGTTATTTTCATCGGATTGACCAATACGGTTTCACGACATTGCGATATGACCTGAATCTCTCGTCGTGTTCAATATTTTTTTTTAGGTCGTATTGCTCGATACTGCGACTTGATATCGTGACCGATGTGTATCAAAGCTCTCTGAGTTGATGACCGATACCGCGACTTTAGGGCCATGGCTAGCCTTCCTGCATCTCACTTCCTTACTAGATAACAAAATGGTCTTGGTTGTTCTTCTTTATTCTCTCTTGTTTGTATCATCAATTATCACCCAATTATTTATTAGTTTGGTGTTCCTTCTTAACCATGGTTCAAAGTCGCAGTATCGACCATCAACTCGGAGAGTTCTGAGACATATCTGTCCTAGCGTCGTGATGCGATATCGAACGATATGACATAAAAGAAAATGTTGAACATGACGAGAAATTCAGGTCATATTGCGGCGTCGTAGAACCATACGACTAATTCGATTACGATATTTCAGTGATTCGGGATTGATTCGGATACAATACCATTACACGACATGTATAAATTTCGAGTCTCGTATGACTCGGCCGAGTTGTATCCTAGTCAATTTCGAGTAGTCGAGGAGTTGTCATTGGATCGGCTGATGCGGTTCCATGACGTTGCGGTATGATCTGAATCTCTCGTTGTGTTCAATATTTTCAGTTAGGTCATATTGCTCGATACTACGACGCGATACCGTGACCGATGTGTATCAAAGCTCTCCGAGCTGATGACCGATACTGTGACTTTGGGGCCATGGCTAGCCTTCCAGCGTCTCACTTCCTTACCAGAGAACAAAATGGTCTTGGTTGTTCTTCTTTATTCTCTCTTGATTTTATCATCTATTATCACCCAATCATTTATCAATTTGGTATTTCTTAACCATGGTTCAAATTCGGGGTATCGGCCATCAATTCTGAGAGCTCTAAGATATCTGTCCCAGCGTCGCGATGCAGTATCGAGAGATACAACGTAAAAGAAAATGTTGAACATGACGAAAAATTCAGGTCATATCGTGGCGTCGTAGAACCATACGACTAATTCGATTATGATATTTCAACGATTCAGGATTGACTTGGATACAAGTCAGACGACTTGGATATAACTCAGAAGACTCGGTCGAGTTGTGCGAGACTTGGGGTTTATACGTATCGTGTAACGATATCGTCCGAAGGTACCGAGACGGATACGACTTGGCCGACTCGTATCGGTATTGGCCAATACATTGAACCATATTCTTAATGCCAGATTTTAAGTTTCCTCTAGTTTTTTTTTTTTTTAAGACAAAATTAGATACTTGAAATTTAGATCATTGATGGCTTCGTAAGAGAAATATGATCTTTTTATGTATGTATCCTGTTCTTATACAAACTTCAATATTTTGATAACTAATGAGTTTATACGGTTATCCAAATCCCAGTCTTTACAACATATTCTACTTTTTCTATTAGCTAGAAATATGTTCTCAATAATAGGGCAAGAGATAGAGGATAATTCAAAGTATCGGCCAACACGAGTCGGTCGAGTCGTATTCGTCTCAGTACTTTCGGAGACGATATGATTACATGATACGTATAAACCCCGAGTTTCGTACAACTCAGCCGAGTTGTATCCGAGTCGTTTGAGTTGTATCCGAGTCAATTTCGAATTGCCGAAATATCGTCACTGAATTGGTCAATATTGTTCTACGACACCACGATATGACATGAAGTTATTGTCATGTTCCACATTTTTTTTTATGCCGTATTGCTTAATACCTCACCGCGACAGATGTGTCTCAGAATTCTCCGAGTTGATGACCCATACCACGACCTTGAATCATGAGAGAGAGAGAGAGAGAGAGAGAGAGAGAGAGAGAGAGATTACAAGTATGTATGAAAGGGATTAATGGGAGGTGGGAATCTTAGTGGGCGAGTGGGAAAGGGAGGCATTAGGAGACCAACCCCTGCTTTCCTACAATATATAGTAATAGATGTGTTGTCTTCTGTAGCTTGCTGCTGGAAGCCTGTTTGTTGCTGGGGCGGGGTTGCGGTTTATCCTACAAAGCACAGATACGGATATAGATACGACAGGAGATGAATAAGATGATCCAGTAAAATGTTAACAATTAGAATACTGAAACTGATATGAATAGGATATGTCTATCTTATTGTGTCTATTTTCTTGATAAAAGTATATCAATAAAATTATTGGATCTTACAGTACTGCTCGGGATACAAGGTAGGAAATAAAATATGTGCCAAGCTAAAATAACATATGTTTTTTGATGGAGGGATTGCAAAAAGGTATGTTAACACAATTGCTGTGTGTAATCCTAAAGCTAAACATGTGCTAGTATCCTTTAATGGTTCTCAACTTACTTAGCATCTAATTGCAATAGACTCCATTGATTTTTGACGTAAGCCACAAACATTGATTATTCAGTTCCATGAATTTATATATTGTTCTCAAAATTTCATTCCAACACTACTCTCCTTGGTGCGTGCATGAATCCACTAAACATATCAGTCAAAACAAATCTCTATGGAAGTTATGTTGGAACTTTGAATCAGCTAATCTTCCTTAAATCTATATATCCACAAAATTATACTTTCAGACTATTGAGCTCAAAGATCAACTAATATATAAGGAGAATGTATCCACAGGTGAGATAAGTTTGTTGTTCAATAGAATGTAAGTGGTGTTATGCTTCATGCTTGAGTCTATTCATGTGTTTTCTTGCAAGTTTGTGCGCTTGTTAGAAAAGAATGTAGAATTATACCTTTTGTCTTCATATTTTTTTGATCCTACTTGTACATAGGAATTTGTAAAACATGATTTATTCAAACATAAAGATGCGGTTATATGGAGCATGAATTGTCATGTAATCCCCTTATTAAGCAGGAAAAAAGACATTTTAATCCTCTTCTTTTCTTTCCTTTTGAGGTCTCTCCTTTCTTCTTTTCTAGGCAGGATTTGAACTCACTACCTACCGCAACCATACCCCCTTCACCTTTACTACATGAGCGAAAGCCCCTTGGATTAAATGGAGTAGCAGTTTGTACTTTTTTTCTCTTATCCTCTGCATCCGACTGTTAAAAATGTCCTACACTTTAGTCTATCTCACATATGAAAGTCATACTTCAGCTTCAGTGTAATGATGTGATTGCTTGATGTGATAGCAGTTTCTTCAGCGGGTGTTCAGCATAGATACCATTGTGAAACCTCTTCCTCCTGCAATTGCATACACTGTCTCTCGAAACTTGAGCTTCTTCACACGAATCTTCACACAGTTCTCTGGTAATTTCAATTTTATTGACTTGTGCTATGATTTGTTTGGGATGAAAAGAATCGAGATATGAAACTGGAAGTCTGATTTTATTTCATTTTCTTTTTTCTGCCTCCGTATTTCTTAAAGCCGCTTGTCCACATGCCATACAAGCGTATGTGGAACGTGACTTTTATGTGGGAATGTAATCAATATTTTCATTTATCGTAGTCCTTTTGTTTTCTCAATTCAAGCATTTTCAAGAAAGACTTAAAATTTAGAGAAAGGGAAACCTAATGATGTATTGGGTGAGAGGTGTGGGGTCTCTAACCCTAGACATCTTAGTGGCTTGATGTTGTTAAGATTACGGCAAAAAAAAAAAAAAAGAGAAACAAAGGAATAGCTAAAAAAAAATGATAAGACAAACATGGGATGGCTTATTTTATATTTCCCTTCTGCCTTACCTCTCTCCCAAAAATAAATACATGTCAAAAAGAGTCGAGCAAGAATTCTAAGTTGTGAGATAGAGTGCTTTAAGGTATGGATTATAACTTTCTACCTTGAAATCTAATCAGTATTACACTATATATTTGTCAGTTACAATCTTCTAACAATCAAAAACGAAAGAAAAAGTTACAATAGTCCTTAGAATTCTCATACTGGCTGAATGATGAAAATTTTCCATACGCTTTGTTTTTTGCAATGCTATTGATATGGTCTTTTGGGCAGATCCTGGAGGTATCTCAAACGCCCAGAAATCTCTTGGATTAGGACAAGAGGAGAAAGTGCGTCGAGTCCGCTGAACAACTTGTAAAAATTGGTAGAGAAAATTTATTACGTCTGTAATGAGCTGTATTTTGTTCGACTTCAGCAGAAAGCTGTTTTACATGTTTTGCATTCTTCAGGATGTTAAATATTTGGACATGTACTGCAATATAATTTCTTGTTGATGTTCAACGCTTTTTAACTGGATATTTGCGATATATATGAAGTTTTAGTATTTAAGAAAAGCCTTTAATTTGTTTTATCAGACAGGTGAACCAAATGTAAAGGTAAACCACCCTTTTGGTTTTGGGGTGGGGCTATTCTCACCTCACAAATATTCATTCTCACCCCATCAAAATTTTTATAATCAAACTACTAACTTTATCATATGGTATACCCACCTCTATTTCAACTATGTCCACCCAATGTTATCCACATTTTTTTAATAACAAGTCTATCTTCTATCTTCTCAAAATTGAGTTTCATTCACTAATTCCTCTTATATACCTTACACGAAAGAGCTTTTTCAATATGAATTTTTCTAGTAAGATATATATTAGTATTACTTTTCGGTTTAACTTTTTGTTTGATTTCATGTGTGTTGGGTGACTTCATGTTTGATTATGTCAAGCTTAATTATCATTTTTTCTTGTTGCAAATGTGTATGAATATATACTTGTGTGTGTGTGTTGATTATTTATAATTGCACATGTACATCACTTTTTGTATCTCTACATTATCCAAGCCTATTCTAATTTCTATCAAAACAACGTCCATTAAATTAACACGAGGAGCAGCAACTTATTTATCAATCCATGTTGAAAAAACTATGTTATGTAGGGTGTATGAGAGAAAATAATGAATGAGACCCTAATTATGAGAAACTAGAAGATGAGCTTGTTATTAATTAAAGGGGTGTGTATAGCATGAGATGAACATAGTTGAATTAGGGTAGATATAGAAGGGATAAACTTAGTAGTTTGATAATAAAAATTTTAATGAGGTGGGAATGGATATTTGTGGGGGTAAGAATAGCTCCACCCTTAGTTTTGTCGAAAAATGAGGTTGAAATAAAAAAATAATATAAGTCGGGGAGGCAAAGCCTTTGATTCAACATTGTTTATTGAATTGTTACTAGAAAAAAATAAAAAATTGACGTCAAATGGTACTTAATTATAATCTTGTTATTCCAAAATCTGTTGCGATCAACATAAATGCTTCAATGGACAAACAATTCTCATGTGATTGTTTGTGAATGGGTTCTAATGCCTTGTTTCAAGACTTCCTTTGACGAATTCTTAAAGTGATACACGCAGAATAATGAATCAATAAAAGCAAACTCTTTTATTAATTCAATTGAATGAGTTTCAATTACAAAGTAATTAATTTAACAGCCTTTGATTGTATCACTAACTACTTCCTAAAAACTAACTCTAGCACTACTCTTAAATGCTCTGATCTTGGGTCTTGGGGGCTTGAGTTGTCATTTGTCTTCTTCCTTTTCCTCTTTTACAGCCACTTCTCTCGATGACTTTTCTAAGGTTATATGACTTCGTAACTCCCAAACAATTATTTTCTCTTTCAAATCAGAGTTGTAGCTAGTTGCTTCCTGCATTTTCTTCAAATCTTGACACGTGACAATCTTTTAACGATTTTAGGCTTGCCAACTATACATGTATCGAACACTTTCATAATTTTATATTTTATGTCCAAACAATGTCCTCTCATTTAATTGAGTTTTATTCTTAATTAACTCAAGTAAATGAGCAGTCATTATTGTTGCCTTCTTTAAACATATATTTAAAAAAATTTTGTAGCTGGACTGTTCATTGAACTTCCCTTGTCTACTTTCTTTCTTGTCTTCAAAAACCTCTAGCGATTTTCCTTTTTTCATCTGGCTGATCCTTAAATGGCTCCCAAGAAGAAAAATCCTTCATCTTTAATTTTCTCTGAGCTTCCTTTCTCACAGAGGTTCTCCCCTGAAATTAAGCAAACTACCAACGAATCTGTAGACCCAAGGGTTTTTATTCCTACCCCTTCTTCAAGTGGGGTTTTCACTCTAGGTCCTTCCTTCAAATCGTCTGTCTACGAGGGGTTTTCTGATTACTATACTATTCACGAAGGCAAAATCCTAATGCTGAACCAATCGCAACTTTCGTGGAAGTCATGGGACTAGGGAACCAACCCACTTCAATCATGGAATGAACCTGACAAGCATTGGGTCAATTGGGTCACCAAGATGGAAGCTCTCTATGCCTCTCAATGGCGAAGATTGAGTAATTTTGGAGTGATTAAACTTTCCACCGAAGACCTGCATATGAACTGATGGCTGATTGGTACTATTGCATGCTTTTGGTCCCGGTCGTGCAACATTATGCTTCTTCCCATAGGCATGATGGCCCCAACGATTTTGGATGTCATCTTTTTAACTAGGTTCCCATCGATAGGTGTAGAGGTGAATGCTTGTTTTTCTACTGATTTTGGTCACACTTTCTTCATTGTCCCTTCGAGCAAAGGGTGTAATGATCCATCAACCATTTATCCGCTTCTCAATCCCCTACTTCATCATTTGCAGAACACACCACTTTTCTTCTTCATTGACTGTATCGATTTTGTGATGCCCCAAAATCCAGGGATCCTTTCTTACCCATTGATCACCTATCAATCCGCGAAAGTACCCGTGTATGCCGTAAAATTCGACATCACGTCATCACATCCCCTTCACCTGGGTCGTTACCCACACAGAGTTTGGGCAGGGTCTCCCTTGTACCAGAGCACTCTCAAATGCATAACCAGTGTACATATCAATTACTTGACCATTTCAAGGTCCAATCCCCATCAATTTACACTTAATATCAAATTAATTACATCCCTTAAGTAAGAAGGCTCAAGACTTGAAGGCTTCGTGAATTATATTCAAAATTTGAAAATTTGGAAGAGGTACCGGTACTTCTTACACGTGGTATCGGTATTTGAGCCTTTTGTTTACTAGGTACTGGTACTTGAGCAATGAGATATCGGTACTTGGACCTTTACTTTCCAAGTTCCTTTCAATTGCTAGGTTCCGGTACCTAGGTAACAACGTACCAGTACCGAAACCCACTGTTTGATAGGTACCGGTATCTTCATGTCGTAGTGTTGGTACCTAAGACCATAGTCCGTAGAGGTACCAGTTCCATAAGCGTTCGTACCGCTACCTGAGCCCACTGGAAATCAAGTACTGGTATTCGTAAGTCAAGGTACCGGTACCTCGCCCATCCAACAGCGTCGTACCGGTACTCAATCACTTAGGTACCGGTACTTAGGCCCAAATTTTTCCCAAACCTTTCCAATCTCCAACCTGTATCCATCCAAACCCATTTCATACTCATTCATATACTCATATACACAAATTCTACTTCATAAGAGTTCATTACATGTCCTCTTAATACAATTTACAACTTCAATTCAAATTACACAATTGTGTTACAAAAATATAATTTAAAGCCACAACTCGGCTTCTTCGTCAACAAGAGCCCAAGATAGGGCCGTCCATCAGTGTTTATCCCGCACCTAAAATATTATTTCCATAAAGGGTGAGTCATGCTAAATAGGATATCTCCTAAATAGGCTACTCCCCAACGTAGATGCACATGAAATGTTCACATGCAATTCAACAATCCTACAAGCATCCATCTAAGAACATGCAATTCATAATGGATTTTACAATGCCAAACCATGTCATGAGATGGTACTCACACATGCAATATAACCCGAGTCCTTCCGGCTCCCATAACATATGTAATGCCACGCGTATGCATATAGCTATCCCAAGCCCTCGTCATTGATGTTGCACATCCAATGATCATTTATAAATCAAAGGTCTTTATTGGGCTGGGTATTTATGAACTTCCACCAACGGATACCCAACCGATATAACATCTATGGACTTCCACCAACGGCTCTGCGCATGACTGCACACTTTATGGATTCAATACCAATAGAGTGTGCATCCAAAATCATCGGGTCTTACACCCAAGAGAGAATTTTGTCCATCTTGCTAACCCCGACCTTTGCTTTCAGTGCAACCCATGAGATTGAGTTAAACCTAGGTCCAACTTTATCGAGCTCATGTATCAACCCACCAAAGATGGTGTTTGATCAAATCATGCACACACACCCACAAATGCGATATTTTCTGTGCATATACAAATGTAATGTACAATTGTAATTTCCAAAGCATGTTCAATATGTCATGAGTATATTATGAACAACTTCAATGTCTGCCAAAAAATCTCAATTGTCAATTACATCATAGGCATATAATCGCAATTCACAATATCACAAAGCATGTTATCTCATTCTCATTCAAATAACATACTTAAATCATTCCTGGGCATTTTATCAAATACCCAAAAGGGACATAATTATTTAAACACATAGCATGCCTAATTTAACATATTCCTTTATGAAATTACAAACAAGCAATTTCAACAAACCTAAATCATGCTAAAATTGATTTTATCCATTCTTATACCATTTACTATACTCTAGTTACACTAGGAGTATATTTAGACAAGATATTTCATCTCTAATTGTGCTACCCATTTCATATACAATCCTAGGTTGAAAATAAACCTAGTTAGGAAAGGAACCATATCTCTTGAAACGTAATACACGTAGTAGAAACTCTAAGAAAACCCAACACAAGCTTTAAAAAGCTTTGTTCTCAACAATCCCGTTCTTTAGATGTTGGTGAAATCTGGATCTTTGGAATGTGCTCGTAGCTCTCGTCATGTAAAACGACTTTGTTTTTGGTCCGAAGCAACTCGACGAATGGGTTTCCCTAGATCAGAAGGAGAAGCTTGGAGAACCCTTGCTTTCTCTCTCTTCTTCTCTCCCTCTCTATCTAGTTGTGTTGGCTGAGAGAATGGGGATGACAAATCGAATTTCCATCCACTTTTATACCTTCCATTTACTTGGCCCTCATTAAGCCACACGTGCCTCTTTTGTTTGGTCAAATTTGATTCCGAATCAATTAAATCTCGTCCCGTGTTATATTCAATATATTTTATTAGACTTGAATTTAAATGATTTCCAATGTTTCACCATTAATTTTTATGAGTTTTACATTCTTCCCACCTTAAAAGAAATTTCGTCGCCAAAATTTACACACACATGCAAATATAACCACATACATATACAACAAGTCATATAATATTCTATGACTACAAGAGTGTACCTTCATTCTCGAATAAGAATGGATATGTGGTACGAATAGTATCCTCAGGTTCCCAAGTCACCTCCTCCATACCTCAGTGCTGCCATAACACCTTCATAAGCCTCACAGTCTTGGCACGCAACACCTGCTCTTGACTATCCATGATACACACCAGTCCCTCCTCGAAGGTCCAATTCACATTAACAACTAGCTCACCCCAATCCACCACATATGTAGGATCTGCATTGTACTTTTAGAGCATGGAAACATGAACCACCGCGTGAACACCAGATAGATTTGGTGATAACGCTAACCGGTAAGCGACTATGCCAACCTTCTCGATTATCTCTAAGGGCCCAATATACCTCGATGATAGCTTCCCTCTCTTCCCGAACTTGACCACTCCCTTCTTAGGTATCACCTTTAAGAAAACATGATTTTTTGTATATTTTTTTTTCAGAGGGGGGAGGGGGGAACCCTTGACCACAAGAAGGTAAAGCCTTCACAAGGTAAGAAGTACCATTGGACCAAATGCTTGAACTTTAGAGGTCGTCATCGCCTGTTGACGTAGCTTTTCTGTCGACTCTAAGCCAAAAGAAGATGCTTCCATATCAAGTTCACCTTCTCTGAGGTGTCTTTGATCAAGTTCGGACCTATGGAGGGTCTCTTTCCAATGTCTGTCCATCAAACAGGAGAACAACACAGCCTCCCATAGAACGCCTTATAAGATGCCATATGTATGCTCGCTTGGTAACTATTATTGTAGGCGAACTCCACCAAGGGTAAGTGCTTTCCTAGCTGCCTTTGAGATCAATGATGCATGCTCGTAGGATGTCTTCTAAAGTTTGGATGGTCCTCTTCGACTGACCTTTCATTTGGGGATGAAAAGTTGTACTCATCATTAACTGTGTCCCTATAGCCTACGAAAAACTCTCCCAAAAATGGGCTATGAACCTAGGGTCTCGATCCGATACTATACATATATGTATGCCATGTAACTAGACTATCTCTCGTATATACAATCGATAGAATTCCTTTAGTGTGAAGGTCATCCACACAGCCAAAAAGTGTGCTGACTTCGTAAGCAGGTCCACAATCACCCACATTGCATTTTACCCACCCGAATTCCGTGGTAAGTGGGTCACAAAATCCATAGTGACGTATTTCCATTTTCCCCTCAGTCACCTCCAAAGGCTGAAGCAACCCTTCTAGTCTCTTGTGCTCAGCCTTGACTTGTTGATACGTGAGACACCTACTAATAAAATTTTCAACGTGTTTATTTATCCTGCTCCAATAATACTAGTGGTGAAGATCGTGGTACATCTTCGTGCCACTTGGATGCACAGCAAAACGGGATCAATGGAACTCCCTAAGGATATTTTCTCTCATATTCGTAGACTGGGTAACCACAACCCTTCCCCTAAACTGAAGATCACCATTCGCATGAATGGCCACCAGACTCCCCAAAGTGCCTTGAGCCTGATCCTCGTAGTGTAGCCCATACTGTTCCATAGTCTCGAGCATCTGCCATTCCCGGAAAGCTATACTAGCCAAGACTCTCCGTGACTTTCAGTTGAGTGCATCAACCACTACATTTACCTTAACGGGATGGTAATGTAGAGTGAAGTTGTAATCCTTGAAATATTCCATCCACATGCGTTGCTGTATGTTGAGGTCCTGCTGGGTGAAGATGTACTTTAGACTTTTGTGGTCTAAAAACACCTCAATTTGTTCTCCATACAGATAGTGACGCCATGCCTTCAAGGCAAAGATGATGTTTGCCAACTCTATGTCATGTGTGGGGTAGTTCTGCTCGTGGCTCTTCAACTACCAAAAACCATAAGCTACCACCCTCTTGGACTGATTAATACACACTCAAGTCCGTCCTTGGAGGCATTACTGTATACTGCGTACCTTTTTCCCTCTCTGGTACAATCAAAATAGGAGCTAAAGTAAGCCTTCTCTTCAACTCCTAGAATGCCCTCCCATATGAGTCTTCTTACTGAAACTTGAACTCCTTCTTGGTTAGTCTAGTCATAGGTGTAGCTAGTCGGGAGAATTCCTCAATGAACCTCCAATAATATCCCACCAATCCCAAGAAACTACATATTTTGAAGATTAACTTCGACCTCTCCCAACTCATAACTGCCTCAACCTTCTCTGGGTCAACTGACACACCTAAAGCTGACACTACGTGTCCCAGATATTTTACCTCCATTAGTCAAAATTCACACTTGCTAAACTTAGCATACAACTAGTGGTCTTTCAAGGTCTAGAGAGCAATTCCCAAGTGACCCTCGTACTCTTCCTCAAACTTGGAGTAGATAAGGATATCATCAACAAAGACCACGACAAACTGATCTAAGTAGGGTTGGAACACCCTATGCATAAGATCCATGAATGCCATTGGGGCATTCGTCAATCCAAGTGGCATAATCGTGAACTCTGATATGGAATGCTCCACACTCTCATAAATTGAGCAAGATTCCTCGATCTTGAAAATATTGGACACCTCGTGTTTCCTATTGACTTCAAGACTCTCAACTTTTTGGGACAATTTGGCAATTTTGGAAAACAAGTCTTCCCGATCCCTTAAATCATACATTCCCCCCATGTGATTGATTACTACTCGGAGACGACCCTGGTACATCGGTGGAATCTGTAATATCCCAAGATTGTGCATTTTGTGCCAATGTATCAAAGTATTATAGGGCCTAATCAGGGTCTTTGTTCAAAAACTCCCCATTACACATCATATCGTTGAACTATCGATGACCCAATGTGATTTTTTCATAAAAGAAACTTACCAATTGCCATGGTTCAAAGCCATGGTGTGGAATGAATTGTAGTAATTCCTTGTGGCGATCTCAACATTGGTATAATTGCTCATTAGACTCCTCCAAAATATTTTGAATTTTCATTTTAAGAGCGGTGGTTTTAGGCACAAAAAAAAATTTGTTTAAAAACTCGGAAAGGATTTGAGTCCAAGAGGTTATGGATTGAGGCTTCAAGGAATTCAACCATGTTTTGCCTTATCTTTCAGAGAAAAGGTGAATAATTTCATTCTAGCTATGTCTTCCATACCATAATTAGTGATGAAGTTGCAACTATTTCCTCAAATTCCTTTATGTGCACCTAGGGATTCTCCCTTTCAACTCCATGGAATGTAGGAAGTAGTTATAACATTCCTGGCTTAACTAGGACGACATGAGCTTGGACCGGTAAAAGAATGCATGAGGGGGTAGTGCTTCTTGTGGGTTGAAGGTAATCTCTCATTGACCTCGCTAGAGGATCAATTGAGATGTTGTTCCCTTCATTCAACGGAGGGGGGGGGGGAATTGTATTCGAGGATTAGGGATTCTAGCGTCATGCACTCCCCTGCCCCTTTGAACGTTCGTATTGGCATCTACATTCTTAAAATTATCACCCGCATCCTCGAGTTGGTCTTGGTCAATGTTCATGTTGGGGCTAAAGGTTGTCTAACCAATCGATTTTGTTCATCCCGTGCCCACATACAAAACACTATCTACAAATGAAAAGACAAGTAAACAAAATTATATACAAGGAGCAACGTACCTCAGCCCGTGATGAAAATTAGGGGACTTACCTCTGTTGTTCAAAAATCACCTTCTTAATTCAACGCTTTACCTTCCCTGGCAATGATGCCAAAAATGCTTGACTTTATTTCATTATCCCTAATCTTTGCACATTACCCTCAAATGTGTATAGGGGAGTGTCATTCTCCCTCGAAATGATGCGAGAAATGGGGCAAACGTGTGTGTGGAATGAAATGTGTGTGTGTGTACAAAAGTGCTCTCCAAGTGTAGATAGATTTTCGAGGGTCGTATTTTACTTGGAATTTGTATTCCAAGATCGTCTCCTCAGGGAAGGAAGAGAATTATGTTGAATGTGATTTTGGTGAAAAGTGAAAAGTGTAAAATCTTGTAGTTGGTGTTTTGGTGAGTAAAAATTGTTCTAAAAATGTAATAGAAACAAGTGTTGGCTAATTCGAAGAGGTTATTCTAATGAGAATTTCAAATCAACTCAAGACATTCGTCTAATGGTGCTTAGACGTTCGATGGATTTGTAGGAAGCGCGGGACTAAAATGGAGGTGAGGATTCAAGCATACCCCGTGACAAGTCTACGGTGTATCAAGAACTCACAATCACGTCTACACTCAGCCTAGACAAATTGAACAGTCGTACACTATGAGGATGAATGGAAAATGAGTTGATTTAGCATACCCAAGAGGAAGTCTCCCTTGGATTAGCCAACCTAAAATTTAGCTACTTATATTTGATGCAAGAACATAAATGAAGGAAAGAGACATTGTAAAGAAATGAAGATTGGAGTTTGGATTGATACAAGAAATCTTAAACTATGAAGAAAAACATTCAATACCCAATTTAAAAGCTTGAAATGAAGAAAACTCAATACAACAATGGTGGAATCCAAAATGTGTAACTAAACTTGCAATGTACTTGTAATAAAAGACATTAAAGGTAATAAATGAAGCTTACACAAGTCTTACAGAGGATTACAAGTGAAATAGATGAAGAAAATATAAAAATATGAGCTTTCTCTCTCTAAACTATCTCTTCTTCCTTAGAGCTTCTCTTTCCACAATGCAATACAGCCTGAATAATGTTGAATGAAGCTTGCAAATTAGTCCATGGAGGTCCCCCTAGGTGTGTGACAGCCCTCCCATCCATAGGAGGCTGAAATGATGGCTTTGGGTAGGCTAGGACAGCCTACCCTGCAACTCCCAGGCTTTCTCTCTTCTCTCTCCTCTTCATTAATGCTTGAGCCTTCAAAGTTTAAGGCTAGGGTTGAGGAGGCATGTCTATGTGTAAGGGGTGTCATTGAACAAGTGGGAGACCCATAGGTGACACCCCTATGTGGCAAAGCTTGAGTTACATAATTTGGCGTTTTTTAGCAAAACCTACCGATAGGTCGATGGCCAAACCTACCGGTAGGTTTTACTTCAGTAGCCAAAACCTTCTAGTAGAACTCACTCCAGTAGGCAAAACCTATCGGTAGTTTTATGACAAACCTACTGGTATGTTTTAACTTATTTTGCTCAATTCTTGGTTCTTTCACCTTCCAAGCCATCATCAAGCCTCCTCCTCATCTCCATTGACCTTAAGCACCATGATAGGGGCCTAACATGCACCATTTAAGCTCCTTTACCTGCAACCACACCGAAACCTCATTAAAAGCTCGAAACATTGCAATTTTCCTCATTTTTACCACAAAAGAGAGTAAAAAAAGGGTGTAAATGCACACATGATATGTAATATTTTAGGCTAATCACACCCCCTAACTTGAGCTTTGCTAGTCCCTAGCAAAGTTTACTTTCATACCAACGAGTATGAAACTACAACAATCCATTTACACAAGTAATTCACCAAACACTCAAAATACAAAAATTACAATGCAATTAAAGAAAGGAACTTGGCCATGATGGAACAACAACTGTGGCTTTTCATTAATTACTTTCAAAAGTTGAGGACATGGAGTTAGAATTCAAAAAAGAAAATAAAACGGCTCAGAATTTCTAATTATCCTCAGCCTCATCATCATCAGCCTCATCATCATCAGCATCCTCCTCATCGTCCTCGTTTTCATTCTCCTCCTCCTCCTCATCTTCGTTGTTTGAATCTCCCACCTCAACAACAATGGAAGCTAATGGGGCGGAGGTGGAAGGTCTAGTAGTCGGAGGTGGAGGTCCACTAGGGATCGGCTCACCAGGAAACGTGTGCTGGAATAGCCTGGTCATCATCGCCAATATCCCCTGCACTGTCTCCTCCAACACATCGAGGCTCTGAGATACTATGTGCATTGGGGCAGAAGTGAATGGCCCAGGAGCAGACGACCCCGTAGAGGATGGTCTTGTAGTAGATGACTCCAGTCCCGGAACCCTAGCACGCTCACTCCGACTCATAGCTGACCTCTTGCTACTACTTGCCTTCCCTATGGCTCCAGTCTCAAGGGGAGTCATCCTGTCGGAGACATATCCCTTGACCTTGAAATGGTCGCACATTCAGGTGACTAGATTGCCAAATGGAAGGTTTTCCTTCAGCTTTCTAGCTTGGGCAAATTCCTTCATCACCTCCCATATGAAGAGCTCTATGTCCAAAGCCTTCCCAGTCATCACTGCATCCAAAAGAGTGAGCTTTTCCACATATGGGCTCTTCTCGGCTCCCCTTGGAAGCAAGTTGTAATGCAAAACTTTATTCATCATCCTGTACGCATGGTTGAGGCCCCCGACTTGGATCGTTCCCCTAAATTGAGTTGGGTCCTTATACATTAACCCCACATACTCTGGGATGGTCTTGACCCTAGGAATGTTGTGTGGGTACACCGGGGTGCTGGGAGGAGGCCTCTCGTACTTCATTAGGGGGGCAATCATGGCTGGGGTCACATCAAAAGTCTTACCCCTCATATTAGTTCTCAAAATCTCCGCATCCTCATCCACCAACCTCAATTTTTGGTAAAACTCCTGACATAGCACCATATTGAACCCACTCACGGGCTTAAACCATATCCCATTCCCATGGGACTCAATGATCCTTACAACCTTATTGTTTGGGTCTAGGGAAATCTGATCCACAAACCGTTCACAAGTTACGTTCTTTTCCTTGATGCTCTAGTAGCAAGCATTGTTCCTAGCCTTCTTCCTTCGTTCACTCCGGTCTACACTCAACCCCTCCCCGCTTCTCTTTCGGGCACTAACACCCTCGGGCTATGGAGAACTTGGCTCGATGCGCTTGGTGTGGGCTATGCAAAGCAACAATGCCCCAAACACCAAAAGCGACAAAACACCCCCTTAATTGGGTCCACAACATCACAGATGATCCTCCCTATGCAATCCATTTCAAAGATTTTAGAGATTTTGAAAACGTTTAAGGAGATTAGTGCTTGGGGAAAATTCAGCAAACCTAGGGTTTAAATGATGAAATCCACAAATCTTCAATAAAAACTACTCAATCAACAACCCTAGTAGTGAGAGATGAGAGATTAAGGCAATGGATGAGCGATTTTTAGGCTTAGAGATGATTGGAGGGAGAGAGAAGTGTATGAGGGTTTGTAACTTGGGGAGACAATGAATAGTTTTCTCGAAAAAAATTTGATTAAAACCCTTAATTTTGGCATTCTGAGCAAAACCTATCGGTAGGTTGATGCCAAACCTACGGTAGGCTTTACTCCAGTGAGCACAAACTACCGGTAGTTTTCCGGTAAGTTCAGGACCAATGTGCAACACCACCTACCAGTAGGTTTTCACTATTTTACAAAAACTTGTGCTCTCCACTTCACTTCAACTCCTGTACATTCTAACACTCTATTTATGAACTCTACTCCACCAAAACATGTGCTACACTTGTAAACCACAATTTGAACCATCATGCCCCAAGTCATTACCGAAATTGCAATATGATTTACAATCTTGATGCTTTCAAAACACAAGGTATAGATTTATGCATTTAACTACCAAAATGAACACCCAAAATGTAAGATACATATTCAAATAACACGGACATTTCTAATTCCCACAAATATCAAGAGCTTGAGCAATATTCCCCTATCTTGTAAGCATAGGGCTACCTAACACATCGTTCAGATACCCGAACCAAGCATACATGAGCATCACCATGGCTTTAAATGCTAGTTTAGAGTATGCACCAACACATTTATTTTCAAACTCATCAGTGTGTGAAATGGAAATGTAATATAAGCACTTACACAACGAAATTCCCATTCGATTGGCTAGCCAAATTCAACTTCGATGCAAAACTCACCAAGGGTCTCTCTTAACAATGAATCACAATCTAGTTATCTGGGCATGCTCTCCATGTGTACATGTGAGATAGAATCTTGTGCATTGGTGTGCTGTCGCAAGCAACCAAAAATAAAACCTATACTTCTAAAAATACATGTAGTAATGCGAATAAGGATCATTCCCACGGAGAGTATCTAGCCTAGTTTTATGCCTCGTGAACAAGGATGGAGGGGGTTTGAGTTTAACGAAAAAAATTTTAAGAAAAACAACTAAAGAACAATTCAAATTAAAGTATCGAAATCAATCAAGAGAACAAACCTTGGTCTAAGTGAACATCCACCATCAGAATTTAATTTACAACTGATCATCGATGCAAGTATATATCAATTCACTATCTGAATATTCACCATTGGAACTATTTTCCTATCTTTCCTTAGTCGCAATTAATTAGAAAACAAGCGATCTAATTAACCTTAACTACTAAACAACCCAAGACAAGTACTAAAGGTTTAATCTAGTAGCAACATTAAGAATTAGAAAGATCGATGAAACCAAACGACACAAGAACAAGCGGATGCATTTAATTTAGTTGAGTGTTCTTCCTAAGACCTAATAATTCTAACACAGCAAATCATTTAATCTTAGTTGTTTCACTAATTAGAGTGATCAAATAATTACGGATTAGCTATCTAACCTAGCAGTAGATTGTACCAAATAATAACTTATAGGCCTCCTAGTAATTAAACGAGACAATCATGAAAAATAGGCACAATAGAACATTCGATAATCAAATCATAAATTGTACAATAAAAACAAATTAGATCTCACAGTTTTATTAATTCCAAGGCTTCCGTTTCCTTCGACCAAGTATCAAGGTTTAGCCACACATGGCCTTCATGAAAAATGGAAGGAAAAGTTGAAGAATAAGGGGTAGAACAAAATGTATAGTCTACTGATTTTTTTTTCTTCCTTTCTCCACTTTACACGTTTTTCTTC